>CAMQGK010000010.1:187500-230000 GCA_947000775.1 Pterois miles
TACATACACTCTTTACAAAGATTTTGGTTGTAAAATGTATGAAATCTAAACTTATGTGGCCGCGATATCAGAGGGTTCGTGACCTTCAAGGTCAATGTCAGGAGTTGCTCCACTGCCAGGTGCCATTGTAACAAGGTGGTCGGTGTTATTCACCCGGAGGGCTGGACAGGGTCGTAGAAGGGCATCAGCTTCATCAACAAAGGTATCTGTTCCTTTGTGCCAGGAGGACCGAGGAGCGCTGCCAGAGCCCTACAGCATGACCTCCAGCAGGTTACTGGTGTGGATGTTTTTGACCAAACTTTCAGAAACAGACATCATGAGGGTAACATGAGGGCCCAGTGTCCTCTAGTGGGACCTGGTCTCACAGTCCAGCACCCTGCAGCTCCACTGGCATTCACCAAAGAACACTAGAACTGGCAGGTCCACCACTGGGGCCCCGTTCTCTTCACAGATGAGAAAAGGTTCACGCTGAGCACATGTGGCAGGCTTGAAAGAGTCTGGAGATGGTGTGGTGAATGTTATGCTGCCTGTAACATCTTCCAGCATGACCAGTTTGGTAGGGGGTCAGTGATGGTCTAGGGAGGCACGTCCTTGGAGGGTCACACAGACCTCCATGTCACAGCCGACAGCACCCTGACTGCTGTTGGGTACCGTGATGAAATCCTCAAAGTGATTGTCAGACCTAATGCTGGCGCAGTGGGTCCTGGGTTCCTGCTCCTGGTGCAATGGATCCTGGGTTCCTCCTGGTACAGTGCATCCTGGATTCTTCCTCCTGGTGCAGTGGGTCCTGGGTTCCTGCTCCTGGTGCAATGGGTCCTGGATTCCTCCTGGTACAGTGCATCCTGGGTTCTTCCTCCTGGTGCAGTGGGTCCTGGGTTCCTCCTGGTCCAGGACTATACCCGGCCTTGTGTCCAGAGTGTGTAGATAGTTCCTGGATGATGAAGGCATTGATCCCATTGACTGATCCTCACGTCTCCCTAACGTACATCCAAATGAGCACCTATAGGATGTTATATATCAGTCCAAATACCACCACAGACTGTCCAGGAGCTCACTGAGGCCTTGATCCAAGTCTGGGAGGAGATCCCCCAGGGCCCCATCCTCCTCATCAGGGCCAGACGTTATTGGGAGTCCATACAGGCAGACAGGGACCAAACACTCTACTGAGTCACATGATGAGTTGATGTGATGAAGTTCACTCTAGTTGGATCAGCTGAGTTCTGTGAATTCGATTATCAGTGTGATCCTGAATCCAGACCTCAGTGGGTTGATGGTTGATGTTGATGTTCTGGTTGATGGTTGATGTTGATGTTCTGGTTGATGGTTGATGTTCTGGTTGATGGTTGATGTTCTGGGTGATGGTTGGTGGTTGATATTGATGGTTGATGGTTGAAGGTTGGTGGTCGATGGTTGGTGGTTGATGTTGATGGTTGATGTTTGAAGGTTGGTGTTGATGGTTGATGTTGATGGTTGATTTTGATGATTGATGGTTGATGTTGATGGTTGAAGGTTGATGTTCTGGTTGATGGTTGATGTTGATGGCTGATTTTGATGATTGATGGTTGATGGTTGATGTTTGGTGGTTGATGTTGGTGGTTGAAGGTTGCTGTTGATGGTTGGTGGTTGATGTTGGTGATTGAAGGTTGATGTTGATGGTTGGTGGTTGATGGTTGGTGGTTGATGTTGGTGGTTGAAGGTTGATGTGGATGGTTGGTGGTTGATGGTTGGTGGTTGATGTTGGTGGTTGAAGGTTGCTGTTGATGGTTGATGTTGATGGTTGGTTGTTGATGTTGGTGGTTGAAGGTTGATGTTGATGGTTGGTGGTTGATGGTTGCTGGTTGATGTTGGTGGTTCAAGGTTGATGTTGATGGCTGGTGGTTGATGGTTGATGGTTGATGGTTGATGTTGATGTTGGTGGTTGAAGGTTGATGTGGATGGTTGGTGGTTGAAGTTTGATATTGATGGTTGGTGGTTGATGGTTGGTGGTTGATGTTGGTGGTTGATGGTTCTTGTTGATGTTGATGGGTGATGGTTCTGGTTGAGGGTTGATGGTTCTGGTTTCACTGACTGTTACATCATTTTGTTATCAACTAATTATCCAATGTTCATCAGTAAAGATTTTCAACTTCAGTAATTCATTCATGGACTTCTGATGTGATTTAAGTCCCTTCATGTGTTTGAGCATTTTATATCCAGTTGTCCCTCGCTGTAACGCAGCTCACTTTTCGCGGCCTCGCTGTTTCGCAGAAATTTTTAGACTTCTGGACATGGTGAAGGAAGGTAGAAGTTACGCGGCTGTAGGGCGCCATTACGCAATAAATGAATTTCGGTTCGTTACATAAAGGAGGAAAGAAACATAAGGACGACAGCAGCAATAAGTTTTAACAAAGATGCAAAAAGGGTTGTAAGTGTCCGCAACAAGACCATCGTCAGGATGGAGTCTGCTTTAGCCTTGTGGATCAGTGCCAACATCATCCGCACTAAAGCTAAAAAGCTTTATGAAACCTTTGCTGCCAGCGACACCATTCATGACAGCGTGGAGCAGGACGATGTGGAGCCCAGACCATCGAGTGCTGCTCACGGCCCGACCAACTGTGAGATACACCAGTCACTATTAATAATTTCTCATGTGTCCAACCGCGTAGGTTGATCATTAAAATTAAATTTGTTATTTCTAAAAGCGATCATATTTATTTATAGGAAAACATTTATATTTTTATTTCTGAAACAAATGTTTGGGCCTGAAACAGATTTTGATCTTTGGTTTCATTCTATAATACTGTACTTATTTTTAAAATCTACGAAGTTTTGAACTTTGAGAGCCTTTAAACAAGAGAGAAATGTGAGAAAATGTTAATGTCTGTCTGAGAAAAGAGTATAAAGTGTGTGCTTTATATATATAATATTAGTAAATAATAAAGCTGACTACTTCGTGAAGGGAACTGCTGCCCTAAACGAGGGACCAGTGTACATCATATACATTTTATACAGATTATATACATTATTGTATATAGACATTATAGAAACACACAGCAGAGGAACAAGCAGAGGCTGCAGGTATTTGTACACACTAATACACACATCATCAGTATTAAGACTTATGTTGATCTTGCGCTGTGATTGGCTGTTTTAAAAACCATGTGTGCTGTGATTGGCTGTTGCAGAGCGAGCTTCAGGATTGTCAAAGCAAGTTGAGGGACTTGGAGGCAGAGCTTCAGAAAGCCAATAACAAGGCTTACAATGCAGAGCACCAGCTGACCCAGCTGTCACTCAAGGTGAGGAGAGCTCCGATTGGCTGATTATTGGTCCATTAATATTAATGATCTGTTCTATATAAATACAGCTGTCACTCAATGTGAGGAGAGCTCTGATTGGCTGATTATTGACTGATCTGCTCTTTAAAAAATGAATGGAAGAGAAATCCGATGTGATTATTACAGAAACATCTGTCAGCAGCAGCTGGATGGTTGATGATGTTTTAGTATTTGTTAAATGTGTGTGACTGTGTGTATTACTGTGTGTGTTGCTTTGTGTGTTACTGTGTGTATTACTGGGTATAACTCTCTGTGTTTCTGTGTATTACTGGGTATAACTCTCTGTTACTGTGTATTACTGGGTATAACTCTCTGTGTTACTGTGTATTACTGGGTATAACTCTCTGTGTTACTGTGTATTACTGGGTATAACTCTCTGTGTTACTGTGTATTACTGGGTATAACTCTCTGTGTTACTGTGTGGGTTACTCCAGCTGTGCAGCAGTGAGCAGCTACAGCAGCAGGTGTTCCTGATGAACCAACAGCTGGTTCTGCTGAGAGAAACTAACAGAACCCTGACTGAACATCTGGAGGGACGAGAGACCCAGCAGCACACTGTGAGGACACACAACTCACAACACACACGCACACACACACACACTAAAAAAAATTATATATATATATATATATATATATATATATATATATATATATATATATATATATATATACACATACATATATATATAGTACAGACCAAAAGTTGGGACACACCTTCTCATTCAAAGAGTTTTCTTTATTTTCATGACTATTGACATTGTAGATTCACACTGAAGGCATCAAAACTATGAATTAACACATGTGGAAATATGTACTTAACAAAAAAGTGTGAAACAACTGAAAATACGCTTTATATTGTAGTTTCTTCAAAGTAGCCTCCTTTTGCTCTGTCAATAGTCATGAAAAGAAAGAAAACTCATTGAATGAGAAGGTGTGTCCAAACTTTTGTATATATATATATATATATATATATATATATATATATATATATATATATATATATATATATATATATATATATATATATATATAGAGAGAGAGAGAGAGAGAGAGAGAGAGAGAGAGATATTTAAGATGAATGTGGGGCGTTCAGGGACTGCAATGAGCATGGGTTATTTAGAACTCCTAGGCCCTCTGTGTTCTCAGTACTGTCTCTGCGTGCTTGCTGGTCAGGAGGTGTCCATGCTGCAGTGCACTGTGGGTAACGAGTTCCAGCGACTGAAGGACAGCGACATCCAGCAGAGACAGAAGCTGGAAGCAGCTGATCATAGAATAGCAGAGCTGGAGAACCAGCTGGCCAAGAGAGACCAGCTGATCCTGGACCAGAAGAAACTCTTGGAGAACACCAAGGCCCAGAGCAGGTCAGAGCCCTGGATCTGTTAGTCTGAGACCCAGAGTAAGTCAGAGACCTGGATCTCTTAGTCTGAGACCCAGAGTAAGTCAGAGACCTGGATCTGTTAGTCTGAGACCCAGAGCAGGTCAGAGCCCTGGATCTGTTAGTCTGAGACCCAGAGTAAGTCAGAGACCTGGATCTCTTAGTCTGAGACCCAGAGTAAGTCAGAGACCTGGATCTGTTAGTCTGAGACCCAGAGCAGGTCAGAGCCCTGGATCTGTTAGTCTGAGACCCAGAGCAGGTCAGAGCCCTGGATCTGTTAGTCTGAGACCCAGAGTAAGTCAGAGACCTGGATCTCTTAGTCTGAGACCCAGAGTAAGTCAGAGACCTGGATCTGTTAGTCTGAGACCCAGAGTAAGTCAGAGACCTGGATCTCTTAGTCTGAGACCCAGAGTAAGTCAGAGACCTGGATCTCTTAGTCTGAGACCCAGAGTAAGTCAGAGACCTGGATCTGTTAGTCTGAGACCCAGAGTAAGTCAGAGCCCTGGATCTGTTAGTCTGAGACCCAGAGTAAGTCAGAGACCTGGATCTGTTAGTCTGAGACCCAGAGTAAGTCAGAGACCTGGATCTGTTAGTCTGAGACCCAGAGCAGGTCAGAGCCCTGGATCTGTTAGTCTGAGACCCAGAGTAAGTCAGAGACCTGGATCTGTTAGTCTGAGACCCAGAGTAAGTCAGAGACCTGGATCTGTTAGTCTGAGACCCAGAGCAGGTCAGAGCCCTGGATCTGTTAGTCTGAGACCCAGAGCAGGTCAGAGCCCTGGATCTGTTAGTCTGAGACCCAGAGTAAGTCAGAGACCTGGATCTCTTAGTCTGAGAAACACCTGCACACTGGTGACAGGTGAGTGTTGTGATCGTGTGATTAGGGGGCGTGTCTCTGTTTGTGTCAGAGGCGAGCTGGCGGCGTGTGAGAGTCGCTGTGTCGCTCTGAGGAGAGTCACCCAGATGCTGCAGACGGAGACACTTCACCTGTACAGCCAGATTCACTTGGACACACACAGCTGGCCTCAGGACATCAGGTAAACCAGTCTGAGTGATGTCACAGCTCATCACGCACAGCTGATTATGTCACTGCTGTGATCATGTGATGTCATCTCTCTCCCTCAGGCCAAACGGCGGCAGCGTCACTTCACCAGCTCTTCAGGGCAGCCACAAGCCCCATCCCTCTTTTTCTTCTGTTGGTCTAATAAACGGAGGCGCAGAGACCCTGTCCACCTCCTCTCTGCACCTCCCCTCCTGCTCGTCCTCCCCCCTCTCCCTCTCCCCTATCGACTCCCCCCTGGCAGTTGGCTCCTTCCTGGAGCAGCGTGCACGGCAGCTGTTCAGACTGACCAATCACAGCCAGGAGGAGGAGGAGCAGCAGCAGGAGGAGGAAGAAGAGGAGGAAGATGAGGTAGTAGAGGAGGCCCAGCCTGAGAGCCCTCCCCTGGGTCTGGAGGCAGAGACCCTCCTAACAAGGAGTCCTCAGATGGAGCCCCCAAGCTGGTCTTCAGCTCCCAGCCGGTCTCCCTCTGGTCCTCAAGTGCCTTCTGCAGATCTGACACTAGCTGTCCGTCACAGGAGGCACGAACTGAGCATCATGGACTACGACGAGACCCTGCCCGAATATTGACAGAGGGCTGATGGAGTAGTTGACGGAGGGTTTGATGGAGGGGTGACGAAGGGGCGACAGAGGACTGTTGGAGGGGCGACTTGGAGGTTGAAAGAGGGGCTGAAGGAGGGCTGACGGAGAGGATGATGGAGGGCTGACGGAGGGGCTGATGGAGGGGCTGATGGAGGGCTGACAGAGTGATTGATGGAGGGGTTGATGGAGGGCCGACTGAGGGGTTGACTGAGCGCTGACAGAGGGGCTGATGGAGAGCTGACGGTGGGGCTGATGGGGGGCTGATGGAGGGCTGACAGAGGGGCTGATGGAGGGATTGATTGTGGGCTGATGGAGGGCTGACAGAGGGGCTGATGGAGGGCTGACAGAGGGCTGATGGAGGGCTGACGGAGGGCTGATGGAGGGCTGACGGAGGGCTGATGGAGGGGCTGACGGAGGGCTGATGGAGGGGCGACTGAGGGGTTGACATAGGGGCTGATAGAGGGCTTATGGAGGGATTGACGGAGGGCTGATGGAGGTCAATTGGGGCGATGGAGGGGTTGATGGAGGGGATGATTGAAGGGCAACGGAGGGCTGACGAAGGGGCTGATGGAGACTGACGGAGGGGCTGATGGAGGGCTGACAGAGGGATTGATGGAGGGCTGATGGAGGTCAACAGGGGCGACGGAGGGGTTGATGGAGGTCAACAGGGGTGATGGAGGGATTGATGGTGGGCTGATGGAGGTCAACAGGGGTGATGGAGAGATTGATGGTGGGCTGACGAAGGGGCTAATGGAGGCTGACAGAGGGGCTGATGGAGGGCTGATGGAGGGCTGACGGAGGGCTGGAGAAATGGATGGAGGGACATTGATTCAGATTAAGGTGGACATAAGATTAGCTTCTCCAGGGATTAGCGGGCTACCGCTAACTGGCTAGCCATGCTAACAGTCTGACCTTCACCACATCAGGACTGTCATCACCTCAATAATAAAAATAATAAACTACTGATTATTGATTTACAGCGTCGCCTTTCTAGAACAGAGAATCTGTTAGAAGGAAATAAGGCAATTAAAGGTGGACAGAGAAAGTTTACTTTGGCTCTGTTAATTTGCACTCCTAGAAGCTTGAGCTAACTTCTAACATGCTATGCTACATGCTTATTTGAGAGTTTGTCCAGCAGGTTTACATCAAAGCATTAAACACAACATGGTGAACACAGCAAACTTTGAATCATCTGTAGAAAGTTGTGCTGAATTTAGCTTATAAGCTAACAGAGAAAACTGTTTTACTTCATTTCCCACATCCACAACATTGTTGCTAATGAGCTGATGTTGGTTAGCACACACACAGGCTAACATTTTAGCTTTATTAGCACTGGCAGAAACATGCACACAGGCTAACATGTTAGCTTCATTAGCTCTGGCAGATACACACACACAGGCTAACATGTTAGCTTCATTAGCTATGGTAGAAACACACATGCAAGCTAACATGTTAGGCGACAACATGGTGGCGCACATTTTTTTTTTTTTTTTTTTTTTTTTTTTTTTGGGGGGGGAGGGGGGGGGGAAAAAAAAAAAAAAAAAAAAAGAGGCTGTAAATAGATATAAAAAGTGCAGCGGCTCTTAGCTGTCTGGTTTGGTGCATGTTTTTTTTTTTTTTTTTTTACTTTTTTCGAGTTTTCTTTTTGAGTTTTGCAACAACATCTTCACACACAGACGCCAGAACCCTATTGACCTCGGTCTGAGGTACTATTTGTCCGTTACTGGCGACTTCCACCAGGAATTTAACATCCTGGAGGACATAGCGAGATCGCCGGGTTCTCCGTGGACAACCAGCCTGCCCAGCAAGCGGAGGGAGAGGAAGCAGAGTCGAAGATGCCGGTTGAGCTCAGATGCTAGGCTACGAAAACAACCACACAGCATTACCGAGCCTCTTCCTCTCCGGCGCCAGATCTATCACCCACTAAATGGACAAACTGGAGTTACAGATGGCCACAAACAGCTTTGTGAGGAACTGCAGTGTTATTTTCATCACGGAGACGTGGCTTCACCCTCTGATCCCCAATGCTGCAGCCGAGCTAGCAGCCGCACGCTACACCGGCAGGAGACTCAGTAAGACCAGAGGAGAAGAAGAAGGAGATATTCCTTTATTTGTCCCACAGTGGGGAAATTCAATTTTTTACACTCTTTTTTTACCTATACACAGTACATGCAGACCCTAAACACACACATGCACAAACAGGACCCACATACCTGCATCAATGGAGAGATGTCAGAGTGAGGGGGCTGCTCCTGACAAGCACCCCGAGCAGTTGGGGGGGGCTTGGTGCCTTGCTCAGGCAAGAGGTAAACTGGCACCTCTCCAGCAACCAGTTCACACTCAGTTCTTGGTCATGTCGGGACTTGAACCGGTGACCCTCCAATTCCCAAGCCAACTCCCTACAGACTGAGCTACTGCCGCCCCCAGAGTTGGGGGGCTCTGTGTCTACGTCAGCAGCGAGTGGTGTTGTAACAGGACCATTGACACTCACTGTTCTCCTGGTTTACAGGTTCTGGTTCTCGTACAGACCTTTTTATCTCCAGAGGGAGTTCACTGTGGTTATTGTGATAGCTGTTTACACCCCACCCCATGCTAACGTTAGCCTCTTGCTCAGCGCAAACAAACAGCTGCTCGCCCACCCTGATGGCGTCTGTAACCCTAACCCTAACCCTAACCACCAGAGGGGATAATACTTTGGACCATGTTCACTCCAACATCAAACATGCTCACAGAGTCACTCCCCTCCCCCATCTCTGCCTATCCCTCACCCCCACCCCCACCTCCACCTCCACGTCCACCCCCTGCTGAGGAAGACGAAGCGTCTACCAAAGACAGTGAAAAGGTGGCCTGAGGAGCCCTCTCTCAGCTACAGGACTGCTTCTCAAGGACTGTATGGGATTTATTCTGCAGGAGAACACTGACACCGTACTCTCCTCACACCGTCACCGTCGACAGAAGGGTCAGAGTTTTTCCAGATCAGAAACCCTGGATGAACAGTGAAGTCCAGTCTCTATTAAAAAGCTGTAACACCTCCTTTAAGTCAGGGGACGGGGTCCTGTAAAGCGTGACCAGGTCTGACCTGAAGAGGTATCAGGGAGGACAAGGCTGCCTACAAAAGGACAACAGAGGACCACTTTGCTGAGACTGACCTCAGGAAGACGTGGCAGGGAATAAATCGCACCACAAACTACAGAAGCAGCAACCCGCTGAATGCTGGGACTGAAGCCTCGCTGGCAGAGGAACTTAACCCCTTCTTTGTCCTCTGTGAAGCAGACAGACCCTCAGCAGTCCCTCCACCCCCACCACCCTCCAGCACCGTCACATTGACGCTCCAGGACCACCAAGTGAGGCATGTGCTGAGGACCGTGAACCCCAGGATGGCGGGGATGGCGATGGAGTACCTGAAGAGGTACTCAGAGCGTGTGCCGACCAACTGGCTGGAGTTTCCACCAGCATCTTCAACCCGTCCCTGTCACAGGCCATCATACCACCCTGCCTTAAAGCCTCCATTATCGTCCCCCTCCCCAAAAAGCCAGCCGTGGACGCCTCAATGACCACAGGCCTGCTGCACTTACGCCTGTGGTCATGAAGTGCTTTGAAAGACTGGTCTCACATCACATCAGGGCCTGTCTGCCTCCCACTCTGGACCCCCACCAGTTTCCCTACAGGTTAAACCGATCCACAGAGGACGGTATGACCATAGCGCTCCACACCGCGCTGAGTCACCTGGAGCTACCTGAAGATACCCTTCCTGGACTTCAGCTCAGCCTTCAGTCACATCATCCCGGAGATCCTGGTCCAGAACTGTCCCACCTGGGCATCTCCACCCCCACCAGCCAGTGGATCAAGGACTTTCTTACGGACCGCCCACAGTCTGTTAAACTTGGTCTCCACCTCGCCTCCACCATCACACTCAGCACCGGTTCCCCTCCAGGTTGTGTACTGAGCCTCCTCCTGTTCACCCTCTATACACTCTGCTCTCTGACCCATCTCTCAAACTCCATCATAAAGTTTGCAGATGATTCCACCGTGGTCGGGCTCATCTCAGGGGGGGATGAGTCAGACCACAGAGATGAGGCCAACCGACTGACGGCGTGGTGTTCAGCAAACAACCTGCTACTGAACACCACAGAAACTAAAGAGATAATCCTGGACTGGAGGAAGGGCAGAGCAGACCCAGCCCAGCTTTACATCCAGGGGGACTGTGTGGAGAGGGACAGCTCCACTGGGGGCGGCAGTAGCTCAGTCTGTAGGGAGTTGGCTCGGAAACCGGAGGGTCACCGGTTCAAGTCCCGACATGGGCCAAAAACTGAGTGTGAACTGGTAGCTGGAGAGGTGCCAATTTACCTCTTGGGCACTGCCGAGGTGCCCCTGAGCAAGGCACCAAACCCCCAACTGCTCGGGGCGCTTGTCAGGAGCAGCCCCCTCACTCTGACATCTCTTCAATTGTTGCATGTATATGGACCTGTTTGTGCATGTGTGTGTATAAGTTAACAGAGTGAAAAAAATTGAATTTCCCCCAGCGGGACTAATAAAGGAATATCTTCTTCTTCTATCTTCTTCTTCTTCATCAGGTTCACAATCAATAATCATACAACTGCTCCATTAGTCCGCTCATCTCAGCTGAGCTTTTCATTTGCAATGTGTGCAATATTCAATATTCAACTTCTACATAATTTCTTGTCAAATTGTATGTAATTTCCGTTTTACATTTCTATATTTTCTACATTTTTTAACATTTATTTACATAGCTGTACATATTTGATTATTATTTATTTATTTATTCTTGTATTGTTACTTCTAATAATGCACCAATGGAATTACACTCTAATTTCATTGTATACAACTTCATTAGCTGTGGCAGAAACACACACAGGCTAACATGTTAGCTTCATTAGCTGTGGCAGAAACACACACAGGTTAACATGTTAGCTTCATTAGCTCTGGCAGAAACACACACAGGCTAACATGTTAGCTTCATTAGCTGTGGCAGAAACACACACAGGTTAACATGTTAGCTTCATTAGCTCTGGCAGAAACACACACAGGCTAACATGTTAGCTTCATTAGCTGTGGCAGAAACACACACAGGTTAACATGTTAGCTTCATTAGCTCTGGCAGAAACACACACAGGCTAACATGTTAGCTTCATTAGCTCTGACAGTCTATATTTGTAGAGGGATGGGGGAGAGGGGTGAGCGAGCAGTAGTGATCATAGATCAAACCTGATTCCTGCTCTCTCTCCCCAGGGGTCCACATGTTACCATGGTGATGAGAAGCTGTCTGGTAACCATGCAATCCTCACAATACCCCCCCCCCCCCCCGTCTATCTCAGTGTAAACCCCTCCTCTCTCTCTCTACCTCTCTCTCTCTTTCTCCCTGAGATGTGACTCTCATTCAAGCGATCAGATCAGAGAAAAAGAGGGGAGAGGACAGAAGAAGGCAGAAGAGTCAGTAGAAGAAGAGTCAATAGAAGAGATAGTAGAAGAAGAGTCAGTAGAAGAGACAGTAGAAGAGTCAGTTGAAGAAGAGTCAGTAGAAGAGTTAGTAGAAGAGTCAGTCGAAGAAGAGTCAGTAGAAGAGACAGTAGAAGAAGAGTCAGTTGAAGAAGAGTTAGTAGAAGAGACAGAGAAGAGTCAGTCGAAGAAGAGTCAGTAGAAGAGTCAGTCGAAGAAGAGTCAGTCGAAGAGACAGTAGAAGAAGAGTCAGTAGAAGAAGAGTTAGTAGAAGAGACAGTAGAAGAGTCAGTCGAAGAAGAGTCAGTAGAAGAGACAGTAGAAGAAGAATCAGTAGAAGAGAAAGTAGAAGAAGAGACAGGAGAAGAAGAGTCAGTAGAAGAGACAGGAGAAGAAGAGTCAGTAGAAGAAGAGTTAGTAGAAGAGACAGTAGAAGAAGAAACAAAACAAATATACAACATACGTTTCTATGGTTCAGACCTGCAGGTTGTTGGTTCAGGCCTACAGGTTGTTGGTTCAGGCCTACAGGTTGTTGGTTCAGGCCTACAGGTTGTTTGTTCAGACCTGCAGATTGTTGGTTCATATCTACAGGTTGTTGGCTCAGATCTACAGGTTGTTGGGTCAGGCCTACAGGTTGTTGGTTCAGACCTGCAGGTGGTTGGTTCAGGCCTACAGGTTTTTGTTGGGTCAGACTTAGACGTTGTTGGGTCAGACCTGCAGGTGGTTGGTTCAGTATCTGAATGAGTCGACATCCTTTGATAACGTGTTGGTTTTTGTTTATGTCTGATGTGTGAAGTGTGAAAAGAGTAGAGTTTTGAATCTGCTGAGTGTGATTTTTAAAAATTCAGCTTGTAGTCACTAGCTGCAGATTTAACTGTGATACAGAACCACCTGTCTATCTGTCTGGTCTGGTCCACTCTCCTCTGGTCTGAGGACAGTCAGGATGTTCTGGAAGAACACTGCCTGGTCGTGGGACGATGCAGCAGAAAATGATGGTGGTGGTTATTTGCTCACAGCAGACCTCAGGAGGACTCCAGACTCCGCCCCAGATTCTGACCTGAACTGCATTGCTACCTCCACTACTGCTGCCACCACAGCCAACCAGAACCACATCACCACCAGCACTGGACTCAAAGACCTGACCAACCACAGCCTGATTCCTAGTCACCCCTACAACCTGCACCCCACCATCATCAACTGCAGCAGCTGTGTCTCCACGCTGTTCATCAACACCAACCATCGCCAGGCAACCCCAGACAGTGGCAGCACTCAGCGCCTGACGGTGAGTCCACCCCTACTGTCACACGACACAAACTCAAACATAAAAGTATACAGACATCAGCAATAAAAGTGACATTAAATAGATCACATTGGACAAGCTCTTGACTTGGGACTTCCAAGTCTTCGTTTGGGATTGAACCTGGTATTTCCTGGTCTTGACTTGCAACTTGGTAGTCTTGACCCATGACTTGATTTGGTTCTGACCTATCTTGACCTGGAACTTGTTGGTTCTGACTTGGGAATTACCTTTCTTATCTTGGGATCAACCTTTCTTTATTTTGGGATAACTTGTGACATGCCTGCCTTGGCTTGGAACCTAATTTGGACTAACTGGTTTTGACTTGGCAGTTGAATGTTATTTTCTACACTCTTATTTTTATATGTTTTAGTTGAGTACTTAGTCAGGGGTGATGCCCGTTGATGACCAGCTAACTAGCTAGTATGCTCACATATTCACAACCAGATCAGATCAGTGACGTAATGGTGAGAAACACACACACACACACACACACACACATATACTTTGTGTGTTTTTGTGTTCTTTAAAGACTCATCAAAGATTCACATGTGATGAATTATAGAGTAGAGCTTCTTCTGCTCTTCACACAGTGTATGTATATATACATACATACATAAACCCAGCTAACCCTAAACCCTGCTAATCCTAAACCCTGCTAATCCTAACCCTAACCCTAACCCTAAACCCTGCTAACCCTAACCCTAAACCCTGCTAACCCTAAACCCTGCTAAACCCAAACCCTGCTAACCCTAAACCCAGCTAAACCTAGCTAAACCTAAACCCTGCTAAACCCAAACCCTGCTAAACCCAAGCCCTGCTAACCCTAAACCCAGCTAAACTTAAACCCTGCTAACCCAAAACCCTGCTAACCCGAACCCAGCTAACCCGAAACCCAGCTAAGCCTAACCCTTACTACCCTTAAACCCTGCTAACCCTAAACCCTGCTAATCCTAACCCTAACCCTAACCCTAAACCCTGCTAACCCTAACCCTAAACCCTGCTAACCCTAAACCCTGCTAAACCCAAACCCTGCTAACCCTAAACCCAGCTAAACCTAGCTAAACCTAAACCCTGCTAAATCTAAACCCTGCTAAACCCAAACCCTGCTAAACCCAAGCCCTGCTAACCCTAAACCCAGCTAAACTTAAACCCTGCTAACCCAAAACCCTGCTAACCCTAAATCCTGCTAACCCGAAACCCAGCTAACCCTAAACCCAGCTAAGCCTAACCCTTACTACCCTTAAACCCAGTTAACCCTAATCTTGGCTAACCTTAAACCCAGCTAACCCTAATCTTGGCTAACCTTAAACGCAGCTAACGCTAATCTTGGCTAACCTTAAACCCAGCTAACCCTAAATCCAGTTAACTCTAAACCCTGCTAAACATGGACTGAACCTGAATCTGAACCCCTCAGTTCATGTTCTATAAGAATTTCTACCAATAAAACAAAACCATGTATGTATAGTCTTTAAAACCTCATTAAGGTAAGGTCCTTAAGGTAAAGGTTTCTGCCTTTAACTGATTGATTTAATTGAGTTGATCTCCACTAATACGTTGTAAATGTCAGCGGTTCTGTGTTTTATTGATCTGCTTTAATGTAGAGGATGACGATGAGTCCAGTGGGACAGACAGACAGACAGAACCAGGGGCTCTTCTGATTGGCTGCACAGTGTGATGTCACCACAGGCTGGACCATCCTGCTCGTCTTCAGCTCTAATGAAGACTTTATTATCATCCATCACTCCATCATTCTCTTTCCTTCATTACAGTGGTCAGGGGGTCTGATCCAGCACCAGGACCAGGTCTACAGTTCAGGTCTGTGAGGGACTAACTGCAGTCTGAGTCCAGTAGAAAACAGTGGATCCTGAATGACATTGTTCACACCGGGAAGGGGTGAGAGAGAGAGAGAGAGAGAGAGAGGGAGAGAGAGAGGCAGGTAGAGAGAGAGAGAGAGAGACAGAGAGAGAGAGAGAGAGTGTGTGAGACTGAACTAACAGAAGAATAGCAGGAAACACACACACAGTGGATGTATCCTGCCGATAAGATACACACTTCCTGAACACACACTCTGCTGTCCAACATCAGTCGACTGGTTCTCACACTGGTTCTCACACTGGTTCACCTGGACCAGCAGGACCAGCTGGACCCTGGTTAGACGTGGTTCTCCTTCTGTACATCTGAAATGGACTTGCTTTTTTGACCTGGTTCTGTCAAGTCTTGATTTGGATTAGTGGAGGTTCTTCGTCTCTCAAGTCAGAAACTGGATTACATGTGGATCATTCTGGAATTCTGGATGAGGATTACATCTGGTTCTGTAAACCTGTCTGGGTTTAAGATAAGATAAGATAAGATATTCCTTTATTAGTCCCACAGTGGGGAAATTTACAACAGTGGGGAAATTTACAGTAGGGAAGTTTGGGTTAGACCTGGATCTGGCTTTATAAATCTGACCTGGGTTGTATCTGGCTCTGGTTTTGCAGAAATCTAGACCAGGAATAGGTCTGGTACTGGGTGAGATCTTAGGTTTTGGAATGTCTGGACTGGATTGACCTGGACCTGTCTTTATAATTCTGGATTTGGATTAGATCTGGTTTTCTGAAGCCAGGACCTGTATTAGACGTGGGTCTTCTGGACTCCTGGTTGTTGTTCATCTTTGCTGGAAGATCAGATGGATGTCTGGACCTGCAGGATTTGAACCAACAGCCTGATCTGCTGTCATGCACACGATCCACCGTTTGTGTCGAGTCTGCATCGGACAGAACCTGCCTCAGGTCTGACTTCCCCTATTATCACAATGAAGGTTCGAGGACTAGATCTGAAGGACGAGTTCTGGGTCCTTCAGGTGCCATTTCATGGTTAAACCTCTAGAGTTAAACCTCTGTGTGTTTGTATTACTGATGTTGTGGGAACATAAACCTGTTCAGGATCCAAACCCTGATCAGGGTCATGATCAGGGTCAGGATCAGGGTCAGGGTCAGGATCAGGATCAGGGTCATGATCAGGGTCAGGATCAGGCTCAGGGTCATGATCAGGGTCAGGATCAGGATGAGGATCAGGGTCCCTGTCTGTAGTCTGTCTCTCCTCTGAAGGATGGAAACACAACTGTGTGAGTTTCTAGTCCAGCGGTTCAGATAAATGTTTGATATCTTCTGTTTACTGTAAATCAGCTGCAGTTCACAGTGTGTGCGTGTGTGCGCGTGCGTGTGTGTGTGCGTGTGTGTGTGCGTGTGTGTCACAGTGTGTGTTGGTGCTACATAAACACTGCTGTCCAAACTGAACTTTAACTCTTCAGTTCATCTTCATGTTTGCTTGGTGTTTATTCAGCCCTAAGTTTTGCCTGCAGGCTCCTCTCAGGCTGCAGGTTGGGCTGTAGCTCTACATAACGTCAGACTGCCTGGAAGTGGTCACCGTGACATCACACATTGGTGTTTGGATCCCTTGAGTCTGACATTTTTACCGTCTTTATTTTGGTTTTTAGCCATCTCCATCTTAGTTCTTGGCTGTCACCACATGAGAGGGTGGCGCTAAGTATAACCGAATGGTGAATAAGACATTTTTAGGCGACCAAAAAGTTGTAATTAACTTTGATTAAGCAACCTGTGGCCTTTCTCAGTCCTGTTTACAGACATCCTTCCCAGCGTTTCTCCTCACACTCTGCAGGAGTTTTAATATCAGCCTGTCAGTCTAACTCAGGGCCATTTAACTTCTATTGTGAGACAAAACTCTGAGGCGGCGGCAACCTTTCCTCTGGTTGTCACTGGTTACAGAGTCATGGTAACAGCTCAGAGACCAGTACCCAGACAGACCCCCAATCTGGATCTGACAGAAACATCATGACTGAAGACCAGTAGAGTCCTGAAGCTGAACATGGACAGTTGGTCCTGAAGATGGTCCTAGATAAAAGATCACAGGGTTCACCCTCTGGAGAGCAGGAAGCAGTTTAGTAAATGTCAGTAAAGCACTACATTAGTCCCTGTGGAGACATCAGCATCACATTTACGGGTCACATGATCTGTTAATGATGCAATCAGCAGCCACAAGATTAATGGCTGTATGCATATGTATAAGCTCATGGATACATATATGTATAAGTACATGGATACATATATGTATAAATACATGGATACATATATGTATTAATACATGCGTAAGTACATGTATAAGTATATGCTCACCTGAGTGCTCACTGTGTTGTGTCCAGGTGAGTGTTGTTCGAGGAAAAGATGGTTTTGGATTCACAATCTGCTCCGACTGTCCAGTCCGAGTCCAGGCTGTCGACCCCGGTAAGAACCTCACGCTGCACATCTGGGCATCGACGGCAACATCATCATCCGACAAAAACACGACCAGGAGACACTTCATACATATTAGAAAGTCTGGGGCAGCAGTCGGGCTGCAGTGGCATCACGTTCCATGGTTCCGATATGGGGGGTTGTTTAGCTCAGTAGGTAGAACCCGTGTACGAAGGCTGAAGCCGTGCAGCGGCGCCGGTTTGAATCCTGCCCAGAGCCCTTTACTGCATGTCGTCCCTGGTTCATCTAGAGCGATGCCTTTTCATTGGAACAGTAGTTTAACCCGTTGCTTCTGTTCTCATTTTCGTTAGAAACGGTAGAGCAATAATATTTAATAAAAATGAAATGCATGGCATCTCAGTAGGCGGGAGGAAAGTCTGGTGGTGCTGCCGTCGTATTTTTTGTCTTTACATATTCTGCAAGCAGCCATTTATCAAGGACGTCTCTCTTTTTGTGAAAACCAAAACGTTTCCACACGCTGGACCTCAAAAACACCTGAAAATCTCTCGTCGGCTCTTCCTGGCCATCGGCAGCATCCTTCGTTTTGTTGGCGTCTTTCTTAGATGTGATGCTGGCGCATGTTGATGATGTCATACACAGGGAGAGTGGACCGGAGTAACATTTAACATTTCTTTACTAATAAAAGTGATCAGCTGTACGTCCATACAGTATAACATTTGTTGTGCTTAAATACAAGGTGCAAATTGTTTGTATCAGATTATGAACCCTGCAGATGGATTTTAGACGGATGTCCGTCCCCTGTGAAGGACATCGATCGATACCAATGGATGTAGTTGGATCATAGGAATTTAAATAGATACATCGATGTAAGAGACGAATTGTTAATAATGAGCTGAAAGCTGCTCAGACAGTTAAAAGTCAACTAATAATCAATAATAAAACAGCTACACCTCCATGAGTAAATTGATTGGACCAAGGCATCACTTGCTGGGCTGTCATTGGTCCAAACTGAAGGAACTGAACTTTTCCACCCGTGAGTCAACCAGGATCCAGTTTACATCAGCGTCTCTGTTTGTAGGAGGTCCGGCTCACCGGTCTGGTCTGTGTCAGGGAGACTCGGTCCTGCAGCTCAACGGACTTCCTGTAGAAACCTGGAAGTGTGTCGACCTGGCCCATGCCATCAGGTAACCCCGCCCCTCTGAGATTTGGGCCTCGGATTAAACAGCTCCTCTGTGGCTGTTCGCAAAGTTCACGTCAACATTCAGTGTTTTTTAGTGTTTTAACTTTGGTTTGAAAACATGCTTTTATTTTCTGTTAATCATCAGTTTTATTTATGCATTTTAATTCTAACTTAGTTTCTTTCTTAATTTTAACTTAGTTCAACTTAGTTTGATGGTTAACTTTTAATAAATCTGTGTGTGTTCAGGAGCTGTTCGTCTCAGATGGTGTTGGTGGTGTGGAGGGGTTTACCTGAGCTCAGGTCAGGATGTGAAGCTTTGCTCCACCCACCAGCACACAGCAAGGTGAGTCTTTAAGACAAAGTTGTGACCCCTGCTGGTCAGAACAGGAACTGACAGTGACACCAGTTTAAGTCCTTGTACTGACCAAGTATGGGGCACGGACTGGTAGCTGGAGAGGTTGGCCTCCAGGGCACTGCCCTCGAGCAAGGCACTGAACCCCCAACAACTGCTCCAGGGCCACTTTGGCTGAAGCCACGCTGTAACCCATCCAAATATCCGGGGGGGGGGGGTTATCATGTTGATTCTTATTTCTGTCCTCCGTCTCCTAGACAACAAGCAGGAAGCTGCTGCCTCACCCTGCCCACAGTACACATGGCTGCAGACGGGGTTGGGGGTCAGGGGTCCGGTCTAGTGTGAGGGCTCTGGGTTCTCTGTGGAGGGACAGGAAGGAGGACTGTGAGGAGGAGGAGGAGGAGGAGGAGCAGGAGCAGGAGGTGAGTACGTCCCTCGCACTACCACACACAAGGGCACCCGTGTGACATCATCACACACAGACAATTACATCATCCTGTCACCTGTAAATTCAGGAGGACAGGTGAGTCTCAGGAGGCGGGGTCTACACGTGTGTCTACTCACCACAAAACAGAACCACCTCCAAATCCATCTGACCCAGAACCAACCCTAGAACATTAAACCAGAACTAAAACATTACTGATAGACTTTATCCTGACCCAGAACCCAACATACAACCTTTCACCTTGCACTGAACATGAACAGGGTCAGGTCTCTGGTGATGTTTTCGTTGCACCACAGCAGAACTGAGAACCTTTCACCTGAGCCTCGGCCCCTTTACCGGGAACCTGGAGGCTCACCTAGAACTATCATAGCAGAACTATAGGTCAGATAGCGAATCATCATTCTGTTGTTAACAGTTCTCAGCACAACACAGGATTTTAAAGTAATCAGTGTTCTATCTCTGTGTTTCAGCTGCTACAGCCGGTTTACCATGACAGGAGTGGAACTATCGGTAACATGTCTACACTTATTATTGATCATCCATTCTGAGTATTGATAAATACAGTTACAAAAAACAGTCTGAACAGTGTGATCTCTGTTTGGATTACTTGGATTTCTGCATAAACTGGTCATAAAATGTGTTCTGATCTTCATCTAAGTCACAATAACAGACAGTTTAAACTAATAACGCACAAAAATGATATGATTTCATGTTTTTATTGAACACAACATGTAAACATTCACAGTGCAGGGTAGAAAAAGTATGTGAACCTCTGGATTTAATACCTGGTCGACCCTCCTTTGGCAGCAATAACCTCAACCAGACGTTTGCTGTAGTAGCAGATCAGACCTGCTCAGCGGTCAGGAGGAGTTCTGGACCGATCCTCTTTACAAACCTGGTTCAGTTCAGTGATGTTCTGGATGTCTGGTGTGAATCTCTCTCTGGAGGTCCTGAGGTCAGGACTCTGACTGGGCCGCTCCAGAAGGCCTATTTTCTTCTGTTGGTGATCTACTTCTCTGCTTTGGGTCGTTGTCCTGTTGGATCACCATCCTCATTCGGCGCTGGGCTCTAGCGGCCATCTTTACAGGACGACCACGCCTAGGGAGAGTAGCAGCAGTGCTGAACTGTCTCCATCTGTAGACAGTCTGTCTCACTGTGGACACGTGGACATCAAGGCTTTTAGAGAGACTTCTGGAACCCTTTCAGCTTCATATCAGTCAGCAGGTCTTGATCGTAGGTCTTCTGAGAGCTCTTTAGTGCGAGGCATGGTTCCCATCAGGCAATGCTTCTGGAGAACAGCTAACTCCAAACTGCTGTGTTTTTATAGGGCAGCTTAAACCAACACCTCCAATCACCACACTGACTGGACTCCAGGTTGGTTGTTAGCCTCGGAGTTCACATACTTTTTCTACCCTGCACTGTGAATGTTTACATGTTGTGTTCAATAAAAACATGAAAACATATCATTTTTGTGCAGTATTAGTTTAAGCAGACTGTGTTTGTTGTTGCAGACTGTGTTTGTTGACTGTTTCTTGTATCTGTATATTGAACATAAGCTGATATTACCTGTGTTGTTGATCACCAGGATGTCTGTACCAGACTCACCCTGGCAGAGATCAGAACCTCCTCCACAACCCTCGACCCGGGTCATCACGACAACTGTTCCCCGGCTCCACCCCTCCCCCTGCCCCCCTCTACCTCTAACTCTTCATCAGCCCCACGCAGTAACTACGGCAACTACCAGAACTGCACCATCGTCCAATCACATCTGCCCTGTTCTGCCTATGGAACCTATGTCACCCTTACACCTAAAACCCTTATCTTCCCCATCTTTGTCCAGGTGAGAACCTAGAACCTAGCACCCAGAACAAAATCCATAATGTTAGAACCCCAAACCCTCATTTTCTTTTGGGTCAGAACCTAGAACATAATCCAGAACCCAGAACTAATCCAAGATCCTTGCAGGTAACTTGGTATATTGTTTGTCCTGGCCAGAACCCAGAATCTTTAACCTGATCCAGAACTAATCTGTGATTCTTATACTGAACCTAGAACATCTTCATCAGCATCAGAATCTAGAGTCAATCCAATAACCTTTCACCTGATCTAGAACATAAACCTGGCCAAGAACCCAGAGCAACTCACCCTGCTCCATTTATAAAACTCACTTACTACAAAAAACAAAGTTCCCCAGCTGGGTGACTTGAGACACTGTGTAGTGAAACCAGGAGTCCCTCAGGACAGGCCTCCCTTCTTTCAACCAGGACCCATATCACCTTTGGAGCCTCTGACATATTTTACATATATTTTAATTTCCGAGATGTTCCTGTCATGTGGACATGCACACGGTTCCATTCATACTACTATAAGCGCTGCACATGGGTCCACGATGGCCCGGCATTCCACATATGCACATTTCCTGATCCACACTCCATTGCAGTTGGTGTTCAACGCCATTTGGCTCTTTGTATTCCTTCAAAGATGAATTATACAAACGTGGATAATGGTGGATCTTCTTGCAGAGCCTGTCTTCAAAGTAAACATCCATTTGGTTATCTTCGTGTTCTTTGCGTTTTTTTGGTGGTTTATCTTCTTCTGCTTCCTCTTCCTTGTGGCAAACCAACTAGATGTGTATATGCCACCAACTGACCTGGAGTGTGGAACAATGGAGCATGCGTGGTTGGTGTACTTACTTCACGTACAGTCCACACGTCAAAACTTTGGGCTGTACGCAAATGTTTGCTTGAATTTCCCACGAACATGAGCGGATGATGATATTTCAATCACGCGGACCAAAGCAGAGGACACATGGATGTAGAAGGTATTAATTGGCCTGAAGGGCCAATAGCCGCAGAAATGAAAAATTACAACCTTCCACTATAGAACATCAGCAAGGCAAGATGAACAGAATCCGGACAGAAAAGCCCGATGAACGGAGAGATGTTGCTCTATTCTGGTCATGAAGAGGATGATGAGCAGGTCCATCAAGATCTGCACAGGGAGCACTGGTTGGATGGGAGGTCAATGGACCCACAAGGCCATGTCCATGTTGTTGTTGTTGTTGACATGTGTCCATGTTGTTGTTGACATGTGTCCATGTTGTTGTTGTTGTTGACATGTGTCCATGTTGTTGTTGTTGTTGACATGTGTCCATGTTGTTGTTGACATGTGTCCATGATGTTGTTGTTGTTGACATGTGTCCATGTTGTTGTTGTTGTTGACATGTGTCCATTTTGTTGTTGACATGTGTCCATGTTGTTGTTGACATGTGTCCATGTTGTTGTTGTTGTTGACATGTGTCCATGTTGTTGTTGACATGTGTCCATGTTGTTGTTGTTGTTGACATGTGTCCATGTTGCTGTTGACATGTGTCCATGTTGTTGTTGTTCATGATGATGATGACGATGTGTGTTCATGTTGTTGTTGTTGTTGCTGTTGTTGACATGTGTCCATGTTGTTGTTGACATGTGTCCATGTTGTTGTTGTTGTTGACATGTGTCCATGTTGTTGTTGACATGTGTCCATGTTGTTGTTGTTGTTGACATGTGTCCATGTTGCTGTTGACATGTGTCCATGTTGTTGTTGTTCATGATGATGATGACGATGTGTGTTCATGTTGTTGTTGTTGTTGCTGTTGTTGACATGTGTCCATGTTGTTGTTGTTCATGATGATGACGATGATGTGTGTCCATGTTGTTGTTGTTGACGTTGACGTGTGTCCATGTTGTTGTTGTTGTTGTTGTTGACGTGTGTCCATGTTGTTGTTCATGATGATGATGTTGACATGTGTTCATGTTGTTGTTGTTGTTTACAGCCTCTGGATCTGTGCAGCCCAGACAGAACCCTGCTGATGTCAGAGGAAATGGTTCTACACCAGGCTGACCTGTTGCCGGCAAAGGTAACAGTACCACAAATATATTGCATGTACAAATGTACTGCTAGTAACAGTACTACCAATACTACTATCAATATAACTACTACTACAAATATATTACATGTGTAAGTATACTGTTAGTAACAGTACTACCGTCAATGTAACAAGTACTACAAATATACTACAAGAGATTATTGATCATATTGTTGATCTGAGGTAGCAGATACAGAGATTATTGATCAGAGTACCTGCAGACTGAACCTGAAGGACACGACAACCTCTGAGACCTGAACCAGGATCTGCTTCACACTAATGGATCATACTGCTAATGATCTGGTGCGTTTCAGTTTCATGATTTCAGTAACATGAAGATGAGATCAGGAGGAATACGAGATATCCGTCTGCAGTCAGCAGAGGCTAACAGTGACATCCTGTTCTGACTAGAACATCCAGTCAGATATTTCTTAGGGTAACATCCTTGTAAACTCAAAATATTAGTGTTTATAGATTGGATGCATTTCTGTTGCCTCCACACAGCTCTCAACATGGAGATGGCAGCTAACGGTAACAGTCAATACAACGTCAACAGTCTGTTGTTGCTTCTATAGTCACATTTTCTCAGACCTGCTGAAAACAATGGAAACTGTAAATGATACGTGTGTGTGTGTGTGTGTGTGTGTGTGTGTGTGTGTGTGTGTGTGTGTGTGTGTGTGTGTGTGTGTCAGGTGACAGTTTTGATCTACAGTGATCTGCTGCTGTTCACCAGAGAGGACGAAGCTGGATGCTGCAACGTCCTACGGAGTCCGCTGTACCTGAACACACTGCAGCTCAGAGAGGGTACACACACACACACACACACACACACACACACACACATATACATACAAACACACACACACACACACAGCCATAACAGGAGGTCATCCTGACTGGTCTGAGTTTGACTCCTTTCTATCAGAACCAGCATGAAGGTTCTCATCGGTCTGAGCTCCAGCAGCTCTTGTATTGGATCAGACAACACAGACCAGCTTCCCCACATTCACCACTGAGCCTCGGTCCCTGTGTATATTGTGTATTGCCTGTATTGTGTACTGTTTGTACCTTGTGTTGTCTGTGTATTGTATATTGTGTATTGCCTGTATTGTGTACTGTTTGTACCTCTTGTTGTCTGTGTATTGTATATTATGTATTGCCTGTATTGTGTACTGTTTGTACCATCGTGTTGTCTGTATATTGTGTATTGTGAACTGTCTGTATTGTGTGTTCAGTGGCGTCGGAGCCCCTCCACATCTACTTCCTGCAGAGCTCTCAGGGTTGTTGGTGTTGTGTCTTCAGTCTGGAGGCGTTCAGCATCCAGCAGAGGGTCAGAGTCAGTCTCTGTCTCCATGACAACATCAAACTACAGCTGGTCGCCACAGAGACCAGACACAGTCACCAGGTACAAAATCCTTAAAGATCACCTGTAAACCACTTCCTGTAAGTCCACATCCTCATAGAGAGGCGTAGTCATGGAAACAACGACCACTTACCAACACATGACCTCGTAGTTTATGACCTCATAGTTTATGACCTCATAGTTTATGACCTCATAGTTTATGACCTCATAGTTTATGACGTCGTAGTTTATGACCTCATAGTTTATGACCTCGTAGTTTATGACCTCGTAGTTTATGACCTCGTAGTGTATGGCCTCGTAGTTTATGACCTCATAGTTTATGACATCGTAGTTTATGGCCTCGTAGTGTATGGCCTCGTAGTTTATGACCTCATAGTTTATGACCTCATAGTTTATGACGTCGTAGTTTATGACCTCATAGTTTATGACCTCATAGTTTATGACCTCGTAGTTTATGACCTCATAGTTTATGACCTCGTAGTGTATGGCCTCGTAGTTTATGACCTCATAGTTTATGACCTCATAGTTTATGACATCGTAGTTTATGGCCTCGTAGTTTATGACCTCATAGTTTATGACCTCGTAGTTTATGACCTCGTAGTTTATGACCTCGTAGTTTATGACCTCATCATTTCCTGCTGTAACATGTTTAGCCAGCACAGAATGAGTCAAATAAATTTCATTTAAACCTCCTCTTCCTTCTCTCCTTCCTTGTCATCCTCTCCCTCCCTTCCTTGCCACCTTTTCCTCCTCTTCCTCTCCTTCCTTTCCCTTCTCCTCCTTCCTCCTCTTCCTTCTCTCCCTCCTCCCCCTCCTCTTCCTCTTCCTCCCTCCTCCTCCACCTCCGCCACCAGCTCTCAGACCTCCCCTCAGACTTTGGCCTCCTCTCTGTCTGTCAGCCTGACCTCTTCTATGGTCTTTCGTCTCCTTACTCCTCCTCTGATCCTCCCCTCCTCCTCCCCTCCTCCCCCTCCTCCCTGTCCACCCCCTACTCCTCCCTCAAACCTTCCTCTCCCTGCGATCCTTCTACCCCTTTCTCCTTTCTCTCACCATACACCTCTTCACGTCCTCCCAGGACCTTCACTAACCCTCCTCCCACCTCGTCCACCCAGAGGAGTCCAGTCTGGAGGCAGCGAGGAGTAGCAGAGGAGGAGGGGAAAGAGGAGGAGAGGAGGAAGAGGAGGCAAGAGGAGGTGGAGGAGCGGCAGCTGGGGGAAGGGGAGAGCACCTCAGAAACATCAGAGAATCTCCTGCTTGGCTCCCACCACTTCAATCTGCAGGAAGAGGAAGTGGAGAAGAGTGATGAAGAGGAGCAGGAAGAGGAGGAGGAAGGAGGTGCTGAAGAGTTGATCTCCTACAAACCTGCAGGTCAGTCTGACTGTTGGTCAAAGACGTCTGAATATTAGTCCGGCCTTTGCTCTTTCCCTGGCCATGATAATAATAATAATAATAATGATAATAATGGTATAATAATAATAATAATGATATAATAATAATAATAATAATGATAATAATGGTATAATAATAATAATAATGATATAATAATAATAATAATAATGAGAATAATAATCATAATAATAATAATGATATAATAATAATAATAATGACAATAATAATAATATTAATAATAATAATAATGATAATAATAATAATGACAATAATAATAATGGTAATAATAATAATAATAATAATGACAATCATAATAATAATAATAATAATAATAATAATAATAATAATAATATTAATGACAATCATAATAATGGAATAATAATAATAATAATAATAATAATGATAATAATAAGAAGAATTGGGTTGTTTGTGGCTCTTCCTGGTTCAGTTCTGCGTCGTTCTCTCTCTGAGGGTTCTCTACTGAAGGAACCTCCATCACCCCGATTCCTGTCTGACAGCACCATCCATCGACCCCCCCCCCATACACCCCTTGAGGAAACAGCTGACCACAGATGGGTGGTCCCTGCACCACATGCTGCTTTCGCTCAATGGCACCAAGGTACAGAGACCAGCAGAGACTAGTAGAGACCACAAGAGACCAGCAGAGACTAGCAGAGACCACAAGAGACCAGCAGAGACTAGTAGAGACCACAAGACACCAGCAGAGACTAGTAGAGACCACAAGAAGAAGAAGAAGATCAACCTTTATTAGTCCCACTAGGGGGAATTCAAGTTTTACACTCTGTTGTAACTTATACACAGTACATGCAGGACCCATATACCTGCATCAATGGAGAGATGTCAGAGTGGGGGGGCTGTTCCTGACAAGCGCCCCAAGCAGTTGGGGGTTTGGTGCCTTGCTCAGGGGCACCTCGGCAGTGCCCAAGAGGTAAACTGGCACCTCTCCAGCAACCAGTTCACACTCAGTTCTTGGTCCATGTCGGGACTTGAACCGGTGACCCTCCGGTTCCCAAGACAACTCCCTACAGACTGAGCTACTGCCGCCCCACCAGAGACAAGCAGAGACTATTAGAGACCACAAGACACCAGCAGAGACTAGCAGAGACCACAAGAGACCAGCAGAGACTAGTAGAGACCAGCAGAGACTAGCAGAGACCACAAGAGACCAGCAGAGACTAGTAGAGACCAGCAGAGACCAGTAGAGACCACAAGAGACCAGCAGAGACTAGTAGAGACCAGCAGAGTCTCGTAGATACTGGACGAAAGTGGACAATAAAAGCATCCAAAGTTGACCAGGGATCAGTATCAGTTGGGTCAGTAGGGTTCCAGAAGAGCTTAGTAGAGTCCAAGGGACTCCACAAGGGATTGGTAGAACTCAGTAGAGTCTGATAGAGTCCACCAGGGTCCACTCTAAATCAGTAGAGTCTGATAGAGTCCACCAGGGTCCACTCTAAATCAGTAGAATCTGATAGAGTCCACCAGGGTCCACTCTAAATCAGTAGAGTCTGATAGAGTCCACCAGGGTCCACTCTAAATCAGTAGAGTCTGATAGAGTCCACCAGGGTCCACTCTAAATCAGTAGAGTTTGATAGAGTCCACCAGGGTCCACTCTAAATCAGTAGAGTCTGATAGAGTCCACCAGGGTCCACTCTAAATCAGTAGAGTCTGATGGAGTTTGTTTTTGTTTTGTTTTTTCAGGACACTTCAGAGTTCAGAAACTTTCAACTGAGGACAACAACGTATGTACACACTGAACACATACTGAATGCTGAACACACACTGAACACACACTGAACACACACTGAACGCTGAACACACACTGAACGCTGAACACACACTGAACACACACTGAACACACACTGAACACACACTGAACACATACTGAACACTGAACACACACTGAACGCTGAACACACACTGAACACACACTGAACACACACTGAACGCTGAACACACACTGAACGCTGAACACACACTGAACACACACTGAACACACACTGAACACATACTGAACACTGAACACACACTGAACGCTGAACACACACTGAACACACACTGAACACACACTGAACGCTGAACACACACTGAACGCTGAACACACACTGAACACACACTGAACACACACTGAACGCTGAACACACACTGAACGCTGAACACACACTGAACACACACTGAACACTGAACACACACTGAACGCTGAACACACAATGAACACTGAACACACGCTGAACACACACTGAACACTGACCACACACTGAACACACACTGAACACTGACCACACACTGAACACACACTGAACACTGACCACACACTGAACACACACTGAACACACACTGAACACTGACCACACACTGAACACACACTGAACACTGACCACACACTGAACACACACTGAACACTGAACACACACTGAACACACACTGAATGCTGAACACACACTGAACACACACTGAACACATACTGAACACTGAACACACACTGAACGCTGAACACACACTAAACACACACTGAACACACACTGAACGCTGAACACACACTGAACGCTGAACACACACTGAACACACACTGAATGCTGAACACACACTGAACACACACTGAACACATACTGAACACTGAACACACACTGAACGCTGAACACACACTAAACACACACTGAACACACACTGAACGCTGAACACACACTGAACGCTGAACACACACTGAACACACACTGAACACTGAACACACACTGAACGCTGAACACACACTGAACACACACTGAACACTGAACACACACTGACCACACACTGAACACACACTGAACACACACTGAACACTGAGCACACACTGAACACACGCTGAACACACGCTGAACACTGACCACACACTGAACACACACTGACCACACAATGAACACTGAACACACACTGAACACACACTGAACTCACACTGACCACACACTGAACACACACTGACCACACAATGAACACTGAACACACACTGAACGCTGAACACACACTGAACACACACTGAACACTGAACACACACTGAACGCTGAACACACAATGAACACTGAACACACGCTGAACACACACTGAACACTGACCACACACTGAACACACACTGAACACTGACCACACACTGAACACACACTGAACACTGACCACACACTGAACACACACTGAACACACACTGAACACACACTGAACACTGACCACACACTGAACACACACTGAACACTGAACACACACTGAACACACACTGAATGCTGAACACACACTGAACACACACTGAACACATACTGAACACTGAACACACACTGAACGCTGAACACACACTAAACACACACTGAACACACACTGAACGCTGAACACACACTGAACGCTGAACACACACTGAACACACACTGAATGCTGAACACACACTGAACACACACTGAACACATACTGAACACTGAACACACACTGAACACTGAACACACACTAAACACACACTGAACACACACTGAACGCTGAACACACACTGAACGCTGAACACACACTAAACACACACTGAACACACACTGAACGCTGAACACACACTGAACGCTGAACACACACTGAACACACACTGAACACTGAACACACACTGAACGCTGAACACACACTGAACACACACTGAACACTGAACACACACTGACCACACACTGAACACACACTGAACACACACTGAACGCTGAACACACACTGAACACTGAGCACACACTGAACACACGCTGAACACACGCTGAACACTGACCACACACTGAACACACACTGACCACACAATGAACACTGAACACACACTGAACACACACTGAACTCACACTGAACTCACACTGACCACACACTGAACACACACTGACCACACAATGAACACTGAACACACACTGAACACACACTGAACTCACACTGAACACACACTGAACACTGAACACACACTGAACACACACTGAATGCTGAACACACACTGAACACACTGAACACTGAACACACTGAACACTGAACACACACTGAACACTGAACACACCCTGAACGCTGAACACACAGTGAACACACACTGAACACTGAACACACTGAACACTGAACACACACTGAACACACAGTGAACACTGAACACACACTGTACACTGACCGCACACTGAACACACACTGAACACACACTGAACACTGACCGCACACTGAACACACACTGAACACACGCTGAACACTGAACACACAGTGAACACTGAGCACACACTGAACACACGCTGAACACACGCTGAACACACACAGAACACTGACCACACACTGAACACACACTGACCACACAATGAACACTGAACACACACTGAACACACACTGAACACTGAACACACACTGAACACACACTGAACGCTGAACACACACTGAACACACACTGAACACTGAACACACATTGAACACACACTGAACTCTGAACACACACTGAACACTGAACACACACTGAACACACACTGAACACTGAACACACACTGAACACACACTGAACACACACTGAACACTCACTGAACACACACTGAACACACACTGAACACACATTGAACACTGAACACACACACTGACACACACACTGAACACACATTGAACACTGAACACACACACTGACCACACACTGAACACACACTGAACACACATTGAACACTGAACACACACACTGAACACACACTGAACACACACTGAACACACACTGCCTTCACTGCACTAAAAATGGTGACAGCACCTGTCACTCTGACTCGTCGTTGCAGGCTTGTGGTCAAGTTTGGGCCCCACTGGTTCCAGCTGGGTCTTTCTGGTCATGTTTGGGTCCCACTGGTTCCAGCTGGGTGTTTCTGGTCAAGTTTAGGTCCCACTGGTTCCAGCTGGGTCTTTCTGGTCATGTTTGGGTCCCACTGGTTCCAGCTGGGTCTTTCTGGTCATGTTTGGGTCCCACTGGTTCCAGCTGGGTCTTTCTGGTCATGTTTGGGTCCCACTGGTTCCAGCTGGGTGTTTCTGGTCAAGTTTGGGTCCCACTGGTTCCAGCTGGGTCTTTCTGGTCATGTTTGGGTCCCACTGGTTCCAGCTGGGTCTTTCTGGTCATGTTTGGGTCCCACTGGTTCCAGCTGGGTGTTTCTGGTCAAGTTTGGGTTCCACTGGTACCAGCTGGTTGCACCAGGGTCCTGGTGGTTTAAGATGGGTTTAATTTGTCTTACTGTTTCTGTGTTTCCTGCTGGCTCAAATATGACTGAGGTACATTTGTTTTGTTTTTCAGACCATCTGCAAGGGAGGTGCTCATGTGGGCGGAGAGTCTGGAGGATCTGCTCACCAATCAGTGTATGATGCAACACTTCCTGTTTGCCTAATAAGATAAGATAAGATAAGATATTCCTTTATTAGTCCCCCAGTGGAGAAATTCACGTTACAGCAGCAAAGTGGATAGTGCAATAAACAAGAAGCATAGATTTAAAAAGTATTAATACAAATAAAAATATATATATACACAGTAGAAAAATAAAGCTAAAATATGTCCAGCATATTAATAAATAATTGTCCAGTTACTATAGTTGAGCAGATGATATAATTACACATATGTGTTGTTATTGCACTTTGTGTCCGGTCAGTTTGTTGTGACTGTGTATGTGGTCTACTGGGAGCAGTGCTGGTTGTGAATGTGTATGTGGTCTACAGGGAGCAGTGCTGGTTGTGAATGTGTATGTGGTCTACTGGGAGCAGTGCTGGTTGTGAATGTGTATGTGGTCTACAGGGAGCAGTGCTGGTTGTGGATGTGTATGTGGTCTACTGGGAGCAGTGCTGGTTGTGAATGTGTATGTGGTCTACTGGGAGCAGTGCTGGTTGTGAATGTGTATGTGGTCTACTGGGAGCAGTGCTGGTTGTGAATGTGTATGTGGTCTACAGGGAGCAGTGCTGGTTGTGGATGTGTATGTGGTCTACTGGGAGCAGTGCTGGTTGTGGATGTGTATGTGGTCTACTGGGAGCAGTGCTGGTTGTGAATGTGTATGTGGTCTACAGGGAGCAGTGCTGGTTGTGGATGTGTATGTGGTCTACTGGGAGCAGTGCTGGTTGTGGATGTGTATGTGGTCTACTGGGAGCAGTGCTGGTTGTGAATGTGTATGTGGTCTACTGGGAGCAGTGCTGGTTGTGGATGTGTATGTGGTCTACTGGGAGCAGTGCTGGTTGTGAATGTGTATGTGGTCTACTGGGAGCAGTGCTGGTTGTGAATGTGTATGTGGTCTACTGGGAGCAGTGCTGGTTGTGGATGTGTATGTGGTCTACTGGGAGCAGTGCTGGTTGTGAATGTGTATGTGGTCTACTGGGAGCAGTGCTGGTTGTGGATGTGTATGTGGTCTACTGGGAGCAGTGCTGGTTGTGGATGTGTATGTGGTTTACTGGGAGCAGTTCTGGTTGTGGAGTCTAACAGCTGCAGGCAGGAAGGACCTTCTGTAATGCTCCGTCGTACACTGAGGGTGTAGCAGCCTGCCGCTGAAGGAGGTCTCCAGAGCTCTGATGGTGTCTTTCATGGGGTGGGAGTCCTTCTCCATCATGGATGACAGCTTAGCCATCATCCTCCTCTCTCCCACCACCTGCACTGAGTCCAGAGAGCATCCCAGGACAGAGCTGGCCCTTTTGATAATCTTATCCAGCCTCTTCCTGTCTGCAGCTGTGATGCTGCTGCCCCAGCAAACCACTCCATAAAATATGGCTGATGTCACGACGGTGTCATAAAAAGTTTTCAGGAGTGTCCCCTGCACTCCAAAAGACCTCAGTCTCCTGAGCAGATACAGTCTGCTCTGGCCTTTTTTATGGAGTGCAGAGGAATTTGTAGTCCACTCCAGTTTATTGTTCAGGTGAACACCCAGGTATTTATAAGATATCACCATCTCAATGTCTGATCCCTGGATGTTCACCGGTGTTGGAGGGGGATGAGTTTGCCTGTGGTTAGCGGTTGTGGTTAATGGTGGTGGCTACTGGTGGAGGTTAGTGGTGGTGGCTAGCAGTTGTAGTTAGTGGTGGTGGTTAGCAGTGGTGGCAAGTAGTGGGGGTTAGTGGTGGTGGCTAGTGGTGGTGGTTATCAGTGGTGGCTAGCAGTTGTAGTTAGCGTGGTGGAGGTAGAGCCCAGGGCTGACCACACTGGGATGGGAAGACCCCAGCAGGATAAACACGTGGACTAGTGCTGGCTAGCTATGTAACTAACTAGCAATGTCAGAGACTGGAAGATTGACCACTCCAGTAGCCGAAGATGAAGACAAAGTGACAAAGGCGTCCTGGAGCGGGAGAGGGAAGTATGAGCTGCTCTGGAGATGCTGATCCAGTAACAGTTAGCAGTTAACCGCACACTAGCAGAACAACATTGTTAAATGTGTTGATTAAACCTCAGACCTTCAGGATCGGAAACAGAGCAGCTTCACCATCCACCATGTTTTTAGGAATAAAGAAAAAATCTGTTTCTAGTGACTAAACAGCCTCCTTGCTTTCTTCCCATTGATCAGATGGTCTGGCTGTGTTCCATCACTTTCTGAGGTTAGTGTTCAGCGAGGAGAAACTGGACTTCTGGTTGGCTGTGGAGAGATTCAAGAGGACACGCCCCCTCAGCAAGATGGTCGCTAAAGCTGTGAAAATCTACAACAAGTTCATTTCTACCACTGCAGTGAGACAGCTACCCGTGTGTCTGTCTGTCCTCTGATTGGTCTAGTAACTGGTTATGTGACCCTGCTGCTCTCTGTCTCCAGGTCAACGTGGATTCAGCGGTTAGAGAATTGACCAATCAGGGCCTGTGTCTTGGTGTTAACCCCACATCCTTCCAGCTGGCCCAGGATCAGATCTTTGACCTGATGGAGACTGACAGTTACCCACGTTTCCTCAAGTCCCGCCTCTATGCCCAGCTGACCAATCAGAGCATACAGACAGCCACAGAGACATGCAATCAGAGCAGAGTTGGAACCATACTTGTCGGCCAGTCATGAGGGGTTAGACAGAGGTCGACCGTCATCTGATTGGTCGACTATTAGCTTCGCTCATCTATTTAGACAAGAGTCGACCAATGAACAGAAACTACCCAGTTGCATTATGGTAAATGTAGGATCAATGTTGTTGGATCGTTCAACTACTGTCTACTACTGTCATTAAACAGACATGTTGAATCAGCTGATCAAAGTTTACGTTCCTGGTTTACGTCAACACGAGCAGCTCCAGATAGCGGAAACCGGAATATATCGTAGAATTAAATTACTACAGAATTAATACAGGACCCTCTACTTTTGGTGCTGCTAGCAGCCAGAAATATCTCAGCATCTACTGCATACAACTGATGAACACAGTATGTAGTACAAAGTACACAATGCATACTGCATACTACTGACGAATGTAGTACTCAGTATACAGTACACAGTATACTGTAGATACTGCATACTGCGTTCCTGAGTAGTATGTTGTATGAACCAGTGGAAGTATTTAGCAGGATGCTAAATTGGCTCTTAAAGCACTGGACAAAAAACATATAGTATGAGGTTGTAGTACTAGTATAGTATCAGGTTGTAGTACTAGTATAGTATCAGGTTGTATTACTAGTATAGTATTAGGTTGTAGTACTAGTATAGTATAAGGTTGTAGTACTAGTGTAGTATCAGGTTGTAGTACTAGTATAGTATCAGGTTTAGATTCCAGCTTGTGTTTAGTGCTTATCAGTAGATGTTAGCATGCTAACACGCTAACACTAAGATGGTGACCATAATAAATGCCAAACATTAGCATATTAGCATGTTGCTGTTAGCATGTAGCTCCAGTAGAGATTCCCGCTTTATCAGGATGGATGTTTGGTCACATGTTCAAACTCTGATGAACATCTGGACGCTGATTTTTGGAAAATGTTTCTTGTTTTTCTGACTAACTTTTTATTTTTCTTATATAGCGTGTGTTCTATTAATGTGTATTATTAGTCTGTTGTTAATGTAACAGTAGTTTCTTGTGTACTCTATTATTATTAATATTATTATTATTATTATCATTATTATTATTATTATGATCATTATTATGACAGAAGACTCTAGACCAGATACAGAGACGGTGTGATGGACAGGTTGTCCTTGGTCCTCTCTGCCAGCAGCTGATTCAAATGTTGAGTGTTTTCCTTTCAATGATCTATACATGTATTTATACATTTATACATGTTTCATTTTGGTTTGATATGATGTAGAAACGTCCAGATGAAGCTCAGAGCTTGTCCCTTGTCCCGGTCAGTGTGACGTGTCCTCTGCTGGAGACCTCTGAGACATCACTTGGTTTTAACTGCAGCGTCCCGACAGACGGGTGGACATGGTGTTGAAATGCAGCGAAACACAAACAGAAATGTCTCATCGCTGGTCAAACAATCCACATCATGCATTAAGTTTTGTCTTTAATAATCAGTTTTTAGTTATAAAAATCTTGAATTTAATGCAACATCTCGTGTTATTAAATAAACGGAAACAAGATGAACTGAGCTGCAGATCTACATCAGGAGTTCAGGAGTGAGAGACAGACGAGGTCTGAAGATGTTTTATTAGACAGACACAGAGGACTTATACAACAGAAACATCAGGGACAGAACCTCAGTCCAGCAGGGACAGAACCTCAGTCCATCAGGGACAGACAGAACCTCAGTCCATCAGGGACAGAACCTCAGTCCAGCAGGGACAGACAGAACCTCAGTCCATCAGGGACAGAACCTCAGTCCATCAGAAGAACCCGGCAGTGGTTTTTACCCGGCCAGGATGTGTTTGACAAACTCTGTGTAGTTAATGAGTCCATTGGCGTCCTCCTGTCCCACCATCAGCCGGTCCACCTCATTCTCCGTCATCTTCTCTCCCAGCGTGGACAGGACATGGCGGAGCTCAGCACCCATCACCGTGCCATTGCCCTCCTTGTCGAACACCCTCAGACCCTCCACGAAGTCCTCAAAGGTGCCCTGCTCTTTGGAGCGCGCCACATGCTGCAGCATGGGCAGGAAGCTGTCGAAGTCCAGCAGCTTGGCGTTCATCTCCTCCGCCTTCGGCCTCCCGAGTAGCTTCAGCACCTCGTCGTTGGTGGGGTTGTGGCCGAGAGCTCGCATCACATCTCCGCACTGAGCAAAGGTGATCTTCATCTCACCGGCGGGCGTCTCGTCGAACAGCGTGAAGGCGTCTCTGAACTCTTCGATCTGGTCAGGGGTGAACTCCACCACGATGCTCTTCAGGTCCACCTCAGGAGGTCTGGAATCCAGCTCCGCTGGTTTGGGAGGCGGAGGAGGGTCTTCCTTCTTCGCCTCCGCCTTCTTCACCTCCGTCTTCTTCGGTTCCACTTTCTTCGGAGCCATGCTGTAGAGAGGACCGGGGGAGACGGAGGTTTTATATCGAGGCAGGAGAGAGGAGAGAGTGAGCAGCCGACCAAAGATGGAAGAGAACTGGAATAGAAACACTGAGAAAGGCGATAAGAGACAGAAGATAAGAACTTGGTCCCTGCAGGTCTGGACCAGGTCAGGATCAGACCTGCAGGGACCAACAGCAACAACCTCCTTTTTTAAGTGTCCAAACTGGAACTGAATTTCCAGAAAATGGAGAACGTGAATTAATGTGTGAATATTAGGAATTTAGAGTGTCCCAATTGGCTGTTACCATGGCAATAACCCAAATTCAATTTAATTCAATTCATACAAAAAGTGGAGTTAACTCAAGATAAAAACACAGCAGTTAAAGTGAGAGCTCTAATGTGGTTCTTGGTGTAATCTGAGTATACTCTCTGGACTCAGTGTAATGTGAGTATACTCTCTGGACTCTTGGTGTAATGTGAGTATACTCTCTGGATTCTTGGTGTAATCTGAGTATACTCTCTGGATTCTTGGTGTAATCTGAGTGTACTCTCTGGACTCTTGGTGTAATCTGAGTGTACTCTCTGGACTCAGTGTAATGTGAGTATACTCTCTGGACTCTTGGTGTAATGTGAGTATACTCTGGATTCTTGGTGTAATCTGAGTATACTCTCTGGACTCTTGGTGTAATCTGAGTATACTCTCTGGACTCTTGGTGTAATCTGAGTATACTCTCTGGATTCTTGGTGTAATCTGAGTGTACTCTCTGGACTCTTGGTGTAATCTGAGTGTACTCTCTGGACTCTGTGTAATGTGAGTATACTCTCTGGACTCTTGGTGTAATGTGAGTATACTCTGGATTCTTGGTGTAATCTGAGTATACTCTCTGGACTCTTGGTGTAATCTGAGTATACTCTCTGGATTCTTGGTGTAATCTGAGTGTACTCTCTGGACTCTTGGTGTAATCTGAGTGTACTCTCTGGACTCTGTGTAATCTGAGTATACTCTCTGGACTCTTGGTGTAATCTGAGTATGGAGTATACTCTCTGGACTCTTGGTGTAATCTGAGTATACTCTCTGACTCTTGTGTAATCTGAGTATACTCTCTGGATTCTTGGTGTAATCCGAGTGTACTCTCTGGACTCTGTGTAATCTGAGTGTACTCTCTGGATTCTTGGTGTAATCTGAGTGTACTCTCTGGGCTCTTGGTCTAATCTGAGTATACTCTCTGGATTCTTGGTGTAATATGAGTATACTCTCTGGACTCTTGGTGTAATCTGAGTATACTCTCTGGACTCTTGCTGTAATCTGAGTATACTCTCTGGATTCTTGGTGTAATCTGAGTGTACTCTCTGGACTCTTGGTGTAATCTGAGTGTACTCTCTGGACTCTGTGTAATCTGAGTATACTCTCTGGACTCTTGGTGTAATCTTAGTATACTCTCTGGATTCTTGGTGTAATCTGAGTATACTCTCTGGACTCTTGGTGTAATCTGAGTATACTCTCTGCACTCTTGGTGTAATCTGAGTATACTCTCTGGATTCTTGGTGTAATGTGAGTATACTCTCTGGATTCTTGGTGTAATCTGAGTGTACTCTCTGGACTCTTGGTGTAATCTGAGTGTACTCTCTGGACTCTGTGTAATCTGAGTGTACTCTCTGGATTCTTGGTGTAATCCGAGTGTACTCTCTGGACTCTGTGTAATCTGAGTGTACTCTCTGGATTCTTGGTGTAATCTGAGTGTACTCTCTGGGCTCTTGGTGTAATCTGAGTATACTCTCTGGACTCTTGGTGTAATCTGAGTATACTCTCTGGATTCTTGGTGTAATGTGAGTATACTCTCTGGATTCTTGGTGTAATCTGAGTGTACTCTCTGGACTCTTGGTGTAATCTGAGTGTACTCTCTGGACTCTGTGTAATCTGAGTATACTCTCTGGATTCTTGGTGTAATCCGAGTGTACTCTCTGGACTCTGTGTAATCTGAGTGTACTCTCTGGATTCTTGGTGTAATCTGAGTGTACTCTCTGGATTCTTGGTGTAATCTGAGTGTACTCTCTGGGCTCTTGGTGTAATCTGAGTATACTCTCTGGAATCTTCGTGTAATCTGAGTATACTCTCTAGTGTCTTGGTGTAATCTGAGTATACTCTGGAGTCTTGGTGTATTCTGAGTGTACTCTCTGGACTCTTGGTGTAATCTGAGTATACTCTCTGGAGTCTTGGTGTAATCTGAGTATACTCTCTGGAGTCTTGGTGTAATCTGAGTGTACCCTCTGGACTCTTGGTGTAAGGTCAGTATACTCTCTAGTGTCTTGGTGTAATGTAAGTATACTCTCTAGTGTCTTGGTGTAATCTGAGTATACTCTGGAGTCTTGGTGTAAGGTTAGTATACTCTCTGGAGTCTTGGTGTAAGGTTAGTATACTCTCTAGTGTCTTGGTGTAATCTGAGTGTACTCTGGAGTCTTGGTGTAATGTTAGTATACTCTCTAGTGTCTTGGTGTAATGTTAGTATACTCTGGAGTCTTGGTGTAATGTTAGTATACTCTCTAGTGTCTTGGTGTAATGTTAGTATACTCTCCAGTGTCTTGGTGTAATCTGAGTGTACTCTCTGGAGTGTTGGTGTAATGTTAGTATACTCTCTAGTGTCTTGGTGTAATCTGAGTATACTCTGGAGTCTTGGTGTAATGTTATTATACTCTGGAGTCTTGGTGTAATGTTAGTATACTCTCTAGTGTCTTGGTGTAATGTTAGCATACTCTCTAGTGTCTTGGTGTAATGTTAGTATACTCTCTAGTGTCTTGGTGTAATGTTAGCATACTCTCTAGTGTCTTGGTGTAATGTTAGTATACTCTCTAGTGTCTTGGTGTAATCTGAGTATACTTTGGAGTCTTGGTGTAATGTTAGTATACTCTTTAGTGTCTTGGTGTAATCTGAGTATACTCTGGAGTCTTGGTGTAATGTTAGTATACTATCTAGTGTCTTGGTGTAATCTGAGTATACTCTGGAGTCTTGGTGTAATGTTAGTATACTCTCTAGTGTCTTGGTGTAATGTAAGTATACTCTCTAGTGTCTTGGTGTAATCTGAGGATACTCTGGAGTCTTGGTGTAACGTTAGTGTACTCTCTGGAGTCTTGGTGTAATGTTAGTATACTCTCTAGTGTCTTGGTGTAATCTGAGTGTACTCTCTGGAGTCTTGGTGTAAGGTTAGTATACTCTCTAGTGTCTTGGTGTAATCTGAGTATACTCTGGAGTCTTGGTGTAATGTTAGTATAATCTCTAGTGTCTTGGTGTAATGTTAGTATACTTTCTAGTGTCTTGGTGTAATCTGAGTGTACTCTCTTGAGTCTTGGTGTAATGTTAGTATACTCTCTAGTGTCTTGGTGGAATGTTAGTATACTCTAGTGTCTTGGTGTAATGTTAGTATACTCTCTAGTGTCTTGGTGTAATGTTAGTATACTCTCTAGTGTCTTGGTGTAATGTTAGTATACGCTCTAGTATCTTGGTGTAATCTGAGTGTACTCTCTGGAGACTTGGTGTAAGGTTAGTATACTCTCTAGTGTCTTGGTGTAATCTGAGTGTACTCTCTGGAGTCTTGGTGTAATGTTAGTATACTCTCTATTGTCTTGTGTAATGTTAGTATACTCTCTAGTGTCTTGGTGTAATGTTAGCATACTCTCTAGTGTCTTGGTGTAATGTGAGTATACTCTGGAGTCTTGGTGTAATGTTAGTATACTCTCTAGTGTCTTGGTGTAATCTGAGTATACTCTGGAGTCTTGGTGTAATGTTAGTATACTCTGGAGTCTTGGTGTAATGTTAGTATATTCTCGTGTCTTGGTGTAATCTGAGTATAATCTGGAGTCTTGGTGTAATGTTAGTATACTCTGGAGTCTTGGTGTAATGTTAGTATACTCTCTAGTGTCTTGGTGTAATGTTAGTATACTCTCTAGTGTCTTGGTGTAATGTTAGTATACTCTGGAGTCTTGGTGTAATCTGAGTATACTCTGGAGTCGTGGTGTAAGGTTAGTATACTCTCTAGTGTCTTGGTGTAATGTTAGTATACTCTCTAGTGTCTTGATGTAATCTGAGTATACTCTGGAGTCTTGGTGTAATGTTAGTATACTCTCTAGTGTCTTGGTGTAATCTGAGTGTACTCTCTGGAGTCTTGGTGTAAAGTTAGTATACTCTCTAGTGTCTTGGTGTAATCTGAGTACACTCTGGAGTCTTGGTGTAATGTTAGTATACTCTCTAGTGTCTTGGTGTAATCTGAATGTACTCTCTGGAGTCTTGGTGTAATGTTAGTATACTCTCTGGAGTCTTGGTGTAATCTGAGTGTACCCTCTGGACTCTTGGTGTAAGGTTAGTATACTCTCTAGTGTCTTGGTGTAATGTAAGTATACTCTCTAGTGTCTTGGTGTAATCTGAATATACTCTGGAGTCTTGGTGTAAGGTTAGTATACTCTCTAGTGTCTTGGTGTAATCTGAGTATACTCTGGAGTCTTGGTGTAATGTTAGTATACTCTGGAGTCTTGGTGTAATGTTAGTATACTCTCGTGTTTTGGTGTAATCTGAGTATAATCTGGAGTCTTGGTGTAATGTTAGTATACTCTGGAGTCTTGGTGTAATGTTAGTATACTCTCTAGTGTCTTGGTGTAATGTTAGTATACTCTCTAGTGTCTTGGTGTAATCGGAGCATACTCTGGAGTCTTGGTGTAATCTGAGTATACTCTGGAGTCGTGGTGTAAGGTTAGTATACTCTCTAGTGTCTTGGTGTAATGTTAGTATACTCTCTAGTGTCTTGATGTAATCGGAGTATACTCTGGAGTCTTGGTGTAATGTTAGTATACTCTCTAGTGTCTTGGTGTAATCTGAGTGTACTCTCTGGAGTCTTGGTGTAAAGTTAGTATACTCTCTAGTGTCTTGGTGTAATCTGAGTACACTCTGGAGTCTTGGTGTAATGTTAGTATACTCTCTAGTGTCTTGGTGTAATCTGAATGTACTCTCTGGAGTCTTGGTTTAATGTTAGTATACTCTCTAGTGTCTTGGTGTAATCTGAGTACACTCTGGAGTCTTGGTGTAATGTTAGTATACTCTCTAGTGTCTTGGTGTAATCTGAGTGTACTCTCTGGAGTCTTGGTGTAATGATAGTATACTCTCTAGTGTCTTGGTGTAATCTGAGTGTACTCTCTGGAGTCTTGGTGTAATGTTAGTATACTCTCGAGTGTCTTGGTGTCATGTTAGTATACTCTTTAGTGTCTTGGTGTAATCTGAGTATACTTTCTAGTGTCTTGGTGTAATCTGAGTATACTCTGGAGTCTTGGTGTAATGTTAGTATACTCTCTAGTGTCTTGGTGTAATCTGAGTATACTCTGGAGTCTTGGTGTAATGTTAGTATACTTTCTAGTGTCTTGGTGTAATGTTAGTATACTCTCTAATGTCTTGGTGTAATCTGAGTATACTCTGGAGTCTTGGTGTAAGGTTAGTATACTCTCTAGTGTCTTGGTGTAATGTTAGTATACTCTCTAGTGTCTTGATGTAATCGGAGTATACTCTGGAGTCTTGGTGTAATGTTAGTATACTCTCTAGTGTCTTGGTGTAATCTGAGTGTACTCTCTGGAGTCTTGGTGTAAAGTTAGTATACTCTCTAGTGTCTTGGTGTAATCTGAGTACACTCTGGAGTCTTGGTGTAATGTTAGTATACTCTCTAGTGTCTTGGTGTAATCTGAATGTACTCTCTGGAGTCTTGGTGTAATGTTAGTATACTCTCTAGTGTCTTGGTGTAATGTTAGTATACTCTCTAGTGTCTTGGTGTAATCGGAGTATACTCTGGAGTCTTGGTGTAATCTGAGTATACTCTGGAGTCGTGGTGTAAGGTTAGTATACTCTCTAGTGTCTTGGTGTAATCTGAGTGTACTCTCTGGAGTCTTGGTGTAATGTTAGTATACTCTCTAGTGTCTTGGTGTAATGTTAGTATACACTCGAGTGTCTTGGTGTAATGTTAGTATACTCTTTAGTGTCTTGGTGTAATCTGAGTATACTCTCTAGTGTCTTGGTGTAATCTGAGTATACTCTGGAGTCTTGGTGTAATGTTAGTATACTCTCTAATGTCTTGGTGTAATCTGAGTATACTCTGGAGTCTTGGTGTAATGTTAGTATACTCTCTAGTGTCTTGGTGTAA
>CAMQGK010000010.1:237500-272500 GCA_947000775.1 Pterois miles
GATCACCTGGTGTACTCACCTTGGACATCCAGCAGCTGAGGGAGGTGACGACAGACAGACCTACATGCATTGTTAAATGTTTACACTCATATACCTTTTGTTAATTCTAAATTTATATTGCTCTACATTTAATTTATTGTACATTTGCAGTGTTACTAATTTAAGATAAGATAAGATGAGGTGAACCTTTATTAATCCCCAGAGGGAAATTGCGGTGTCATAGCAGCAACAACAGTACAGATGAATACAATAAATAAAAAGTAAAAGAGAAGGTATAATAATGTAAGTTTTTAATAACAGAAGTGTATTTACATATTATACACTTATATTATTAAAAACTTACATTATTATACACTTATATTATTAAAAACTTATATTATTATCCTTATATTATTAAAAACTTACATTATTATACACTTATATTATTAAAAACTTACATTATTATACACTTATATTAATGTGTGTGAGGCCCTCAGCAGTATTCTCTGGGTTCAACTGAATGGACCTCAGCAATGCAGGAATTGTGTGTGTGTGTGTGTGTGTGTGTGTGGACGGGGGTGGGGGGGCAGGACATTTGGAAGCCTCTCTTTGGTTGTTATGGTAACTGTGATGTAAGCCGGTGGGGGGGGGGTCCACTTTCTTTCTACTCCATTGTTTGTGTTAGTGTTTTCGTGTGTGTTTTGGGGTATGTTAGTGTGTGTGTTAGTGTTTTAGTGTGTGTTTTGGGGTATGTTAGTGTGTGTGTTAGTGTTTTAGTGTGTGTTTTGGGGTATGTTAGTGTGTGTGTTAGTGTTTTAGTGTGTGTTTTGGGGTTTGTTAGTGTGTGTGTTAGTGTTTTAGTGTGTGTTTTGGGGTGTGTTAGTGTGTGGTTGTACAGCTATCTTTGTGAGGACCAGGTTCAGTTTTAGACCATTAGAGTGAGCTTTAAACAGTGAGGACATGGTCCTCAATGGCCTCTTTGAGGGTTCAAACTTAGTTTTAAGGTCCAGGTTAGAATGAGGTTGAGGACAGGGACAGGGTCCAGGTTAGAATGAGGTTTAGGACAGGGTCAGGGTCCAGGTTAGAATGAGGTTTAGGACAGGGTCAGGGTCCAGGTTAGAATGAGGTTTAGGACGGGGTCAGGGTCCAGGTTAGAATGAGGTTTAGGACAGGGTCAGGGTCCAGGTTAGAATGAGGTTTAGGACGGGGTCAGGGTCCAGGTTAGAATGAGGTTTAGGACGGGGTCAGGGTCCAGGTTAGAATGAGGTTTAGGACGGGGTCAGGGTCCAGGTTAGAATGAGGTTTAGGACGGGGTCAGGGTCCAGGTTAGAATGAGGTTTAGGACGGGGTCAGGGTCCAGGTTAGGGTCTCATGTGTGATGGTTTAGGTGAGGATAAGGGGCTCAGGAATGCATTATGTCAACGAGCGTCCTCACAGAGATAGAAGGACACAGCTGTGTGTGTTTATTGTGTTAGTGTGTGTTACTGTGAGTTAGTGTGTGCTAGTGTGTGTTTATTGTGGACCAGCCGATGAGCAGTTTCAGTCGGAGGAGAAACGAGAGAGGTGAAGAACTGAAAGAAGAGAAAAGGGTTGAACAGGAAACAGAGCGACAGAAGAAGAAGAAGAAAAAGAAGAAGAAGAAACTGTTCTGGTGTTGAGGTGAAGTATTTTAAACGCTATTTAAACTGTAGTTTGTTCATCAGCTGTTTGTTGTCTCATCACACATGCTGGTTAGTGAGGGTTTACTCCGATTGTCCTGTTTACTCCCACGGTCCAAAGACCTGCCAGTTAGTGAGGGTTTACTCCGGTTATCCTGTTTACTCCCACGGTCCAAAGACCTGCCAGTTAGTGAGGGTTTACTCCGGTTATCCTGTTTACTCCCACGGTCCAAAGACCTGCCAGTTAGTGAGGGTTTACTCCGGTTATCCTGTTTACTCCCACGGTCCAAAGACCTGCCAGTTAGTGAGGGTTTACTCCGGTTGTCCTGTTTACTCCCACGGTCCAAAGACCTGCCAGTTAGTGAGGGTTTACTCCGGTTATCCTGTTTACTCCCACGGTCCAAAGACCTGCCGGTTAGTGAGGGTTTACTCCGGTTATCCTGTTTACTCCCACGGTCCAAAGACCTGCCAGTTAGTGAGGGTTTACTCCGGTTGTCCTGTTTACTCCCACGGTCCAAAGACCTGCCAGTTAGTGAGGGTTTACTCCGGTTATCCTGTTTACTCCCACGGTCCAAAAACCTGCCAGTTAGTGAGGGTTTACTCCGGTTATCCTGTTTACTCCTACGGTCCAAAGACCTGCCGGTTAGTGAGGGTTTACTCCGGTTGTCCTGTTTACTCCCACGGTCCAAAGACCTGCCAGTTAGTGAGGGTTTACTCCGGTTATCCTGTTTACTCCCACGGTCCAAAGACCTGCCGGTTAGTGAGGGTTTACTCCGGTTATCCTGTTTACTCCCACGGTCCAAAGACCTGCCGGTTAGTGAGGGTTTACTCCGGTTATCCTGTTTACTCCCACGGTCCAAAGACCTGCCAGTTAGTGAGGGTTTACTCCGGTTGTCCTGTTTACTCCCACGGTCCAAAGACCTGCCAGTTAGTGAGGGTTTACTCCGGTTATCCTGTTTACTCCCACGGTCCAAAAACCTGCCAGTTAGTGAGGGTTTACTCCGGTTATCCTGTTTACTCCTACGGTCCAAAGACCTGCCAGTTAGTGAGGGTTTACTCCGGTTGTCCTGTTTACTCCCACGGTCCAAAGACCTGCCAGTTAGTGAGGGTTTACTCCGGTTATCCTGTTTACTCCCACGGTCCAAAGACCTGCCAGTTAGTGAGGGTTTACTCCGGTTATCCTGTTTACTCCCACGGTCCAAAGACCTGCCAGTTAGTGAGGGTTTACTCCGGTTGTCCTGTTTACTCCCACGGTCCAAAGACCTGCCAGTTAGTGAGGGTTTACTCCGGTTATCCTGTTTACTCCCACGGTCCAAAGACCTGCCAGTTAGTGAGGGTTTACTCCGGTTATCCTGTTTACTCCTACGGTCCAAAGACCTGCCGGTTAGTGAGGGTTTACTCCGGTTGTCCGGTTTACTCCCACGGTCCAAAGACCTGCCGGTTAGTGTGGGTTTACTCCGGTTATCCGGTGTACTCCTACGGTCCAAAGACCTGCCAGTTAGTGAGGGTTTACTCCGGTTGTCCTGTTTACTCCCACGGTCCAAAGACCTGCTGGTTAGTGAAGGTTTACTCCGGTTGTCCGGTTTACTCCCACGGTCCAAAGACCTGCCAGTTAGTGAGGGTTTACTCCGGTTATCCTGTTTACTCCCACGGTCCAAAGACCTGCCGGTTAGTGAGGGTTTACTCCGGTTATCCTGTTTACTCCCACGGTCCAAAGACCTGCCAGTTAGTGAGGGTTTACTCCGGTTGTCCTGTTTACTCCCACGGTCCAAAGACCTGCCAGTTAGTGAGGGTTTACTCCGGTTATCCTGTTTACTCCCACGGTCCAAAGACCTGCCAGTTAGTGAGGGTTTACTCCGGTTATCCTGTTTACTCCTACGGTCCAAAGACCTGCCGGTTAGTGAGGGTTTACTCCGGTTGTCCGGTTTACTCCCACGGTCCAAAGACCTGCCGGTTAGTGTGGGTTTACTCCGGTTATCCGGTGTACTCCTACGGTCCAAAGACCTGCCGGTTAGTGTGGGTTTACTCTGGTTATCCTGTTTACTCCCACGGTCCAAAGACCTGCCAGTTAGTGAGGTTTTCCGGTTTACTCCGGTTGTCCTGTTTACTCCCACGGTCCAAAGACCTGCTGGTTAGTGAAGGTTTACTCCGGTTGTCCGGTTTACTCCCACGGTCCAAAGACCTGCCAGTTAGTGAGGGTTTACTCCGGTTATCCTGTTTACTCCCACGGTCCAAAGACCTGCCAGTTAGTGAGGGTTTACTCCGGTTATCCTGTTTACTCCCACGGTCCAAAGACCTGCCGGTTAGTGTGGGTTTACTCCGGTTATCCGGTGTACTCCTACGGTCCAAAGACCTGCCGGTTAGTGTGGGTTTACTCCGGTTATCTGGTTTACTCCCCTCCGGTTAACTGCTGATTAACTGTTGGCTCTAAATGGCACCGTAGGTGTGAATGTGTGTGAATGGTTGTTTGTCCCTATGTGCCCTGTCCAGAGTGAACCCACCCTCATCCTGTGTCTGCTGGAATCAACTCCAGCATCCCTGCAATCCCACATGGGATAATAAGGGATAATAAATGAATGAATGAATGAACAAATGAACATTCAATAGTCAATATAGGTCCATTTAGTCTTACATATTTCCCAGTATAATAATGGTAAAAAAAACTTCCACTTGTCCCCAATGACCTGAAGCTGTGACTTCTCCTTTTTTATCCATCCTTGCTCAACTCTTTCTGACCAGATTTAGCCCCTCCCACTGATGACAGTAGTGATTTTAGCCCCGTCCACACCTCCACAGCTCCATCATGGCTGACAAACAACTCTCAGGTTTACCTCCTCCCTCCTCGTCTTCACCTTCTCATCAGAATGGGAGGATCAGGGGGATGACACCCAAATGCTCTCCACCCCCCAGCATAATGGCAGTCTGGAGGCTGGAACAGGACAGCACAGTCCCAGCAACACCAGTGCTGTTCCCCCCAGCACCAGAACCTCAGCCTCCACCTCACCGTTCAGGACCCTGAGGACCCTTGGAGGTCTTGTGACTCCTGTGCCACGTCCTGGTCCTGAAGGCTGCCACAGCTTCACCAGGTCCCAGGGTCAAAGCCTCAGATCTGCTCTGAGCTCCATGACCAGAACCATGACTTCCAGCAGAAAGGTAACTATCACCGGTTGAGGGAGAAACAGGATACAGGGCACAGGTAGGCACAAGGTACAGAGTACATGTACAGGTAGCAACAGAGTACATGTTACAGGTGGGAACAGGGTACAGGGCACAAGTAGGAACAGGGTACAAGGTACAGATAAGAACAGGGTATAGGCAGGAACAGGGTACAGGATACAGGGTACAACCAGAAACAGGGTAGAGGGAAAAGAGGGTACAGAGAAAGAACCAGATATTTTTGGTTGTTTTTTATCAAAGATCCAGATGATGAGATGATAGATTCTAACTGAATTGTTCATCTTTTGCCATTGGATTCATGTCCACATTGTCTAACTGAAGGTTCACCCCTGTGTTGTTGCTGTAGTGTTGGAGCAGTCAGCAGGAGGAGCCAGAGGCCTTGTTGGACCTAATTCTAGAGTGTCAGGGTCAGAGACTGGAGGACCAGAGAGCCAGCCTGAACCTGTTGCCGGACACAGGAGCCGCTGCTCTTTGTGGGGCCTGCAACCCTGACCAGCCCACCTTGCCCAGTCTGGACTTTTACTATATGCTCATACAATACCAGGTACCAGCACATCATATGGAAATAAATATCCTATTTTTAAAGGGGCAGCGTAATGACTTTATAGTGATGTTTGTCTCCACTATATCAGTCAAAACTTTCAGAGGTCGAAAAGAGGTTAAAAAATGTTTCCAGCTCCTACTTTTGAGATTTAAATTTCCATATGGATGCTGCCATTTTGAGCTATACTTCACTTTATGTTTTTTACAATCAGAAGACACTGCAGGCAGTCAGCGGTCAGAGGTGGGGATGGAGGGAGCTCAGTAAACTAAATAGAGCGTGAAACAAGGTGTGAAGAGAAACCAAAGAAAGACACAGAGAAGGTTTGCTGGGTTGGTTCAGTTGGCAACATGAGAACCTGGGTATCTGTTCCCTGAAACCAACCATCAACAACCAGGAAACAGGGTATGGGGTATCTGCAGGAGTAGAATAAAGCATACAGTCAGCACTGGGTACAGGTAGGAACAGGGTACAGTCAGCACTGGGTACAGGTAGGAACAGGCTACAGTCAGCACTGGGTAGAAGATATTCCTTTATTAGTCCCGCTAGGGGAAATTCAATTTACAGGTACAGGTAGGAACAGGCTACAGTCAGCACTGGGTACAGGTAGGAACAGGCTACAGTCAGCACTGGCTACAGTCAGCACTGGGTACAGGTAGGAACAGGGTACAGTCAGCACTGGGTACAGGTAGGAACAGGCTACAGTCAGCACTGGGTACAGGTAGGAACAGGCTACAGTCAGCACTGGGTACAGGTAGGAACAGGGTACAGTCAGCACTGGGTACAGGTAGGAACAGGCTACAGGCTACAGTCAGCACTGGGTACAGGTAGGAACAGGGTACAGGCTACAGTCAGCACTGGGTACAGGTAGGAACAGGCTACAGTCAGCACTGGGTACAGGTAGGAACAGGGTACAGGCTACAGTCAGCACTGGGTACAGGTAGGAACAGGCTACAGTCAGCACTGGGTACAGGTAGGAACAGGCTACAGTCAGCACTGGGTACAGGTAGGAACAGGCTACAGTCAGCACTGGGTACAGGTAGGAACAGGCTACAGTCAGCACTGGGTACAGGTAGGAACAGGGTACAGTCAGCACTGGGTACAGGTAGGAACAGGGTACAGTCAGCACTGGGTACAGGTAGGAACAGGCTACAGGCTACAGTCAGCACTGGGTACAGGTAGGAACAGGGTACAGGCTACAGTCAGCACTGGGTACAGGTAGGAACAGGCTACAGTCAGCACTGGGTACAGGTAGGAACAGGCTACAGTCAGCACTGGGTACAGGTAGGAACAGGGTACAGGCTACAGTCAGCACTGGGTACAGGTAGGAACAGGCTACAGTCAGCACTGGGTACAGGTAGGAACAGGCTACAGTCAGCACTGGGTACAGGTAGGAACAGGCTACAGTCAGCACTGGGTACAGGTAGGAACAGGCTACAGTCAGCACTGGGTACAGGTAGGAACAGGCTACAGGGAGGAAGAGAATACAGCATGCAGCCAGCACTGAGTACAGGGAGGAACACGGTACAGAAACCAGGCAACAAAAGAAATGTGTACAGAAACATGTAGGAACAGATAACAGATTACATGTAGGAATACAATACAGCATAAGATAAGATAAGATAAGATATTCCTTTATTTGTCCCAAAGTGGAGAAATTTACATGTTACAGCAGCAAAGTGGACAGTGCAATAAACAAGAAGCATAGATTTTAAAAGAGTATTAATACAAATAAATAAAACAATATATACATAATATATAAGTAAAGTAAAGCTAAAAATATGTCCAGTATATTAAAAAAATATTATTGTCCAGTTGCTGTAATTGCACAGATGATATGATTGCCCATATGCGTTGTTATTTAGATAAGTTGTGTTAAGATAAGATAATACTTTATTGATCCCCAGGGGGGAAATTCAGGAATAGAGTTGTCATTGTCAGCAGGATTCGAACCTGATTCGAGACCCCAATGGTTTTCTAGTCCATCGGCCAACCACGACAACCGCCATAATAACAGATAATAAGCATACAGCCAGCACTGGGAAGGAACACGGTACCGGGTACAGGCGGGAGCAGTGTACAGAAAACAGGCAACAACAGAGTACAGACGTGCAGGAACAGGTAACAGGGTACCAGAGGGAACAGAGTACATAGACTTTCATGCAGAACTTCTAAACACAATAGCTGTCTGGCAACACTGCCAATCTAGTGGATGGGTTCAGTACTCAGTACATTTATACTTGTTTAAATGGCTCAAGGTTTAAGTGGGGAACAAGGGCCAGGTGTGGCTCTGTGAGCGAATCAGAATCAGTGTGGAGGGAGGAGCAGGATCAGCAGACTGGTGGGCAGGGTCTGGAAACATTGATGAATGCTGAGGGCTTGTCTTTCTGGCTGTCTCACTGTGTCAATCTACAGTCTGACAGGATGGAGGACCAGAGGTGCCCCCTTCCTGATGTGGAGGACGTGGTTGGTTCGGTTCCTGAAGGTCAAGAGGATTTCTTCAGTTTGATTCAGAGAGCTCAGTCCAGGAGGATGGATGAACAGAGAGCCTCTCTACTGCTGACGCACACTGAGGATGACTACAACGCACACATCAACATGCACACAGCTGGCTCCTCCCACCGTCCTCTTCATCATCATCATCATCATCAGTGATGACGAGCAGAGCCTGAAAGTGGATGTCAGAGCGTCACAAGAGTTCTAGAATTTCTGTGAATTTCCTCACTGTGGGACCAATAAAGGAATATCTTATCTTATCTTAGTGCTCTGTAGACTACAAGTACTCTGTAATTGTAAGACAGAAGAGCAGAGTTTGGATTGTGTCATCATGTTTTTGTGAATCAGGATTCAGACTGAAATCAGAATCCAGACTGTGCTGATATGAAAACCATGGTGATGAATTCTGGTGGCAAACACAGCCTGAAGGTCTGACATGAGACCAGCTGCAGGTGTTGCTGTACGATGGTTTCTCAGTAGTTACAGGTTGTTAGCGCCAGTAGCACTGAAGTGAACATTTCATCATCATCATCTTCATCATGGCTGCCAACAGTTCAAATGCTGAAGAACACAATTCAGCTTTTTCCCCTCCTGTAATGTAACATATTCATTGTGTGTGGTTCTGCTTTTGTTCTCACTGTTCTGCCCCACTTTGAGTTCCTGGACAAGTTTCTCGACAAGTTGCAGGTCAAGTTCCTGGATGAGTTCCTGAATGAGTTCCTGAACGAATTCCTGGACCAGTTCCTGGAAAGCTCTTGAATGGGTTAATGAACAACAAACACCACAACCAATAACATCAGTGGGATGTTTTATTTTGGCAGTCGAGAACAGAGAGATAGTGGACCAGCTAATGACCAGGCTATCTAGACCTAAATTAAGAACAGACCTGAACCAAGTCGTGCCCCCCTGTGCTCTCTAACACTGACCTTTCTGTCTTGTAGTGCAGATGAAGAGTTCCTGTTGTATAAAGTGATGACCTATATAAACATAATTTATATATGTATAAATTACTGTTTTACTTTCATTTACTGCATTAATATGTTTCTTTGAAAAAATGTGGACCATCAGATTTTAATTTGTAATTAACATAAACTGAATTTTAAATAAAACCATATTTTTATGTTTATGACTAAACGTGCAAATCCAAAATAAAAGAGACCATGTGAAGTTCCTGGAAGTAAATTATAGCAGTACTACTACCTAACTCTGAAGTGCTCATCACAACACAACACAGCACAACACATGAGGATTAACTCATATATATATATATATATATATATATATATATATATATATATATAAGATAAGATAAGATGAACCTTTATTAATCCCCGGAGGGAAATTCGGGTGTCTTAGCAGCAGCAACAGTACAGATAAATACAGTACAGTAAAAAGTAAAAGAGAAGGTGCAGTGAATGAAATATGGTGCAATGAAGAAAATCGACAGTAAAATAAATAACAGTAACAGTAATAAGTAAAGTGCAGCAGGTGGTGAGTATTGTATATGCACAGCATATGTATATGTAATGATATAACTATATGTAATATATACATTTGGAATAAATATGGAGCAGATGATCAGAGTCACATGGGGGTCAGGCCTTGGTTCTGGAGCCTGATGGCCACCAAAAGAAAGGACTGACCCAGACGGTTTGTAGTGGGCCGAGGGGGGATCAGTCTCTGTCTGAATGGACTCCTCATCTGGACCAGTTGGTCATAGAGGGGGTGGGAGGGGTTCTTCAGAATAGACTCCAGCTTCCTCCTGGTCCTCCCCTCTGCCACCACCTCCAGACTGTCCAGCTCACATCCAACCACAGACCCAGCCCTCCTCACCAGTTTGTTAAGTTTGGTGGCATCTCTGGTGCTGATGCCGCCCCCCCCAACATACCACGGCGAAGAACAGAAAGCTGGCCACTACAGACTGGTAGAACATCTGAAGTAGCCTGTTGCACACGTTGAAGGTCCTCAGCCTTCTCAGGAAGAATAGTTTGCTCTGTCCCTTCCTGTAGAGGCCTCGGAGTTGTTGGACCAGTCCAGTTTATTGTTTAAGTGAACTCCCAGGAACTTGTAGTTGTCCACCACCTCCACCTCCTCCCCACGGATGGTGATGGGAGTAGGGGAGCTCTTCCTCCTCCTCCAGAAATCCACCACCAGCTCTTTGGTCTTACCAATATTGAGCTGTAGGTGGTTGATGTCGCACCACCTTACAAAGTTCTCCACAAGTGTCCTGTACTCCTCCTCGTTGTCATCTGTGATGCAGCCGACGATGGAGGAGTCCTCGGAGAACTTCTGCAGGAGGCATGTTGGGAGTTGAAGCAGAAGTCGGAGGTGTAGGTGGTGAACAGGAACGGTGACAGCACAGTTCCCTGGGGAGCACCGGTGTTGCTCACCAGCACGTCAGACAGGCTGCCCTGCAGTCTGACATACTGTGGTCTGCTGGTGAGGTAGTCCCTAATCCAGTCCACCAGGTCGTGGTCCACCTGCATAGCTGAGAGCTTCTCAGCTAGCCGGTGTGGTTGGACTGTATTGAATGCACTGGAGAAGTCGAAGAACATGATTCTCACTGTGCTCTGCGGCTTCTCCAAGTGCGTGTAGGCTCTGTGGAGCATGTAGATGATGGCGTCGTCCACGCCAATGTTTGCCTGGTATGCAAACTGAAGGGGGTCCAGGGAGTCACTCACCAGGGGCCTGAGGTGCTGCAGGACCAGTCTGTCCAGGATCTTCATGACGTGTGACGTCAGAGCGACTGGCCTGTAGTCCTTGAGGGGTGCTAGGGAGTATATATATATATATATATATATATATATATATATATATATATATATATATATATATATATATATATATATATACTCGAGTATTTTTTTTTTTATCATTTAAATTTTTATTAACTTTTTCAGAAACATAAAAAACATAAATACAAGTACAGGTTCAAGATACAGGTTTTTCTTTTGGTGTGTTTGGTACTGACATCCTCCTGAACACCATGAAGGAGGGGTTATGAAATCCAAACCAACATGACACATGAGGATTCCACAGGAAAAGACAACAAGTCCACTAAACAAACAGATGATGCAGGGTGCTGCATTTAGCCTCTGGTCTGTTTTGTATAGCTCCAAAAAAGTTCCCAAGAGCTCCTCCCATCTTCCTCATTACCTTTCAACCTATCGAGTATTTTTATATGTATGTAGTACAGTAGAAGTAGAAACAGTCGAGTAGGCCTACCTTGAAATTATACCAAAGTGCAGTACTTGAGTAAAAGTACTTCGTTACATTTCACCACCTCATCCGGACAGAAAGGATGAGGAAACTCAGTCAGAGTGAGACCTCTTCACCGCTTGCTGGGTAAGGTTCCTACGCATGCGCTTAAATCAAACAGGAAGTACAGAAGCAGCGTGCCGCCTTTCTCCGCTCCAGTCCGCGTGCAGCCGGTGAGTGATTCAGAACCTTTAGAACACGTTAGAACCGGATCCATCCGGTTCAAGGTTTGTTTAGACCTGGACTGGTCTGAGGTCAGTAGACCAGAAACCAGCAGACCTGAGACCAGCAGACCGCAGACTAGAGACCAGCAGACCAGAGACCAGCCTGCTTCGGGAAAAGTAGGAAAGATGTTGACAGAGTCAAACTTCAGAGATCAATAACTGATCAGAGCATCATCATTAAAACACCAACCAGGTAACGAGGTAGACAACGAGCCTCCGAACTGGACCCATCACACCCTATATATTATATCTAGTATATTATGTCTAGTATACTAGCTCTAGTATATCATATCTAGTATATTATATATAGTATGTTATGTCTAGATATAGTATATCTAGTATACTAGATCTAGATATAGTATATCTAGTATATTATATCTAGTATACTAGATATAGATATAGTATAGTATACTAGATATAGTATACTATATCTAGTATACTATTTCTAGTATACTATATCTAATATACTATATCTAGTATACTATTTCTAGTATATTATTTCTAGTATACTATATCTAGTATATTTTTTCTATTATACTATATCTAGTATCTAGTATATCTAGTAAATATTTGGTCCATGTCTAGTACATATCCAGTATATATCAGCCCCGACTGATTTAACTTCAGGTACTGCATTCTACTACAACTATTAAATCATTAAACAACTTAACTATAAAGTTATTAAGTTACTGAATTTTTATTTCAGTAAGTTACCATTAAACTATTGAATCATTACACTACTGAACTATTAAACTCCTGAAGCTCCGCCCATCAACAGCCTGAAGCTATTTTCTTGTTTTACAGCTCCAACAAAAAACAGCAGCATCCACCACCTCATTACCTCCTCCACCACCTCCATTACCTCCTCCACCACCTCATTACCTCCTCCACCACCTCCATTACCTCCTCCACCACCTCATTACCTCCTCCACCACCTCTATTACCTCCTCCACCACCTCCATTACCTCCTCCACCACCTCATTACCTCCTCCACCACCTCCATTACCTCCTCCACCACCTCATTACCTCCTCCACCACCTCTATTACCTCCTCCACCACCTCTATTACCTCCTCCACCACCTCATTACCTCCTCCACCACCTCCATTACCTCCTCCACCACCTCATTACCTCCTCCACCTCCTCCATTACCACCTCCATTACCTCCTCCACCACCTCATTACCTCCTCCACCACCTCCATTACCTCCTCCACCACCGCATTACCTCCTCCATTGCCTCCTCCACCACCTCATTACGTCCTCCACCACCTCCATTACCTCCTCCACCACCTCATTACCTCCTCCACCACCTCTTCCATTTTCTCCATCATCTCTTCCACCGTCTGCTCCACCATCTCCTCATCACCTGCTCCTCCATCCATCTCCATCGTTTCCATCATCTCCACCAGACATGAATCCTCCTGAAGATTCTCCCTCCCCTCCGAAGAAGAGGAGGAAGAGGTCAGAAGTAGAGGAATGTTCTTCACCGGTTGACATGGAAATACCCGAGAGAGTGAAGAAGAAGAAGAAAAACAAAGGGAAGGAAGAGGTGGTCAGTCTTCTTCCCTCTGCTCCAGATGTAGTTGCAAACAGCCAGAAGGAGGAGAAGAAGAGAAAAGAGAGGCAGAAGGTGGTGGTGGAGGAGGAGACGCCGGTCGCCGTAGAAACCAGAGAGACAGAAAAGAAGAAGAAGAAAAAAGAGAGGCAGAAGGTGGTGGTGGAGGAGGAGACGCCGGTCGCCGTAGAAACCAGAGAGACAGAAAAGAAGAAGAAAAAAGAAAGGCAGAAGGTGGTGGAAGAGGAAGAGGAGACGCCGGTCGCCGTAGAAACCAGGGAGACAGAAAAGAAGAAGAAGAAAAAAGAGAGGCAGAAGGTGGTGGTGGAGGAGGAGACGCCGGTCGCTGTAGAAACCAGAGAGACAGAAAAGAAGAAGAAGAAAAAAGAGAGGCAGAAGGTGGTGGTGGAGGAGGAGACACCGGTCGCCGTAGAAACCAGAGAGACAGAAAAGAAGAAGAAGAAAAAAGAGAGGCAGAAGGTGGTGGTAGAGGAGGAGACGCCGGTCGCCGTAGAAACCAGAGAGACAGAAAAGAAGAAGAAGAAGAATGGGCTGAGAGAGGAGGGCATCACCGTGGTAACAACAGGCCATAACCAGAAGAAGAGAGGAGAGGAGAGGAGAGGAGGAAGTGAGAAGGTGGGAGAGAAGAAGACGAAGATGACAGGAGAACGAAGAAGAGGAGTAAAGAATTTGACAAGAGCAGCTGCAGAAGAAGAGGAGTGAGTTCTCCCTTTTTATTATCTTAAACTTTTCAGTTGTAACATTGTAGATAGTGGTAACATTGTCAGATAGTGGTAACATTGTGAGATAGTAGTAACATTGTGAGATAATGGTAACATTGTGAGATAGTGGTAACATTGTAGATAGTAGTAATATTGTGAGATAGTAGTAACATTGTGAGATAGTGGTAACATTGTGAGATAGTGGTAACATTGTGAGATGTAGTAGTAACATTGTGAGATAGTAGTAACATTGTGAGATAGTGGTAACATTGTGAGATAGTGGTAACATTGTGAGATGTAGTAGTAACATTGTGAGATAGTAGTAACATTGTGAGATATAGTAGTAACATTGTGAGATAGTAGTAACATTGTGAGATATAGTAGTAACATTGTGAGATAATGGTAACATTGTAGATAGAAAGGGTGGTAACATTGTGAGATAGTAGTAACATTGTAGATAATGGTAACATTGTGAGATAGTAGTAACATTGTGAGAGAGTGGTAACATTGTGAGATAGTAGTAACATTGTGAGAGAGTGGTAACATTGTGAGATAGTGGTAACATTGTAGATAGTGGTAACATTGTGAGATTGTGGTAACATTGTAGATAGTGGTAACATTGTGAGATAGTGGTAACATTGCGCGATAGTAGTAACATTGTGCGATAGTAGTAACATTGTAGATAGTGGTAACATTGTGAGATAGTGGTAACATTGCGCGATAGTAGTAACATTGTGCGATAGTAGTAACATTGTGAGATAGTAGTAACATTGTGAGATAGTGGTAACATTGTGAGATAGTAGTAACATCGAAGGTAGTGGTAACATTGTAGATAGTAGTAACATTGTAGATAGTGGTAACATTGTGAGATAGTAGTAACATTGTAGATAGTGGTAACATTGTGAGATAGTAGTAACATTGTGAGAGAGTGGTAACATTGTGAGATAGTGGTAACATTGTAGATAGTGGTAACATTGTGAGATAGTGGTAACATTGTAGATAGTGGTAACATTGTGAGATTGTGGTAACATTGTGCGATAGTAGTAACATTGTAGATAGTGGTAACATTGTGAGATAGTGGTAACATTGTGCGATAGTAGTAACATTGTGCGATAGTAGTAACATTGTGAGATAGTGGTAACATTGTGAGATAGTAGTAACATCGAAGGTAGTGGTAACATTGTAGATAGTAGTAACATTGTAGATAGTGGTAACATTGTGAGATAGTAGTAACATTGTAGATAGCGGTAACATTGTGAGATAGTAGTAACATTGTGAGATAGTGGTAACATTATAGTAGTAACATTGTGAGATAGTGGTAACATTGTAGATTGTGGTAACATTGTGAGATAGTAGTAACATTGTAGATAGTGGTAACATTGTGCGATAGTGGTAACATTGTGCGATAGTAGTAACATTGTAGATAGTGGTAACATTGTGAGATAGTAGTAACATTGTGAGATAGTGGTAACATTGTGCGATAGTAGTAACATTGTAGATAGTGGTAACATTGTGAGATAGTAGTAACATTGTGAGATAGTGGTAACATTGTGAGATAGTAGTAACATTGTGAGATACAGCAGTAACTTGAGATCGTCGTAATGCAAGATACACCTGTAACGTTTTGAGATAGTTGTAACGTTGTAAGATACTGCAGTAACACTGTGAGATACAACGTGCCTTTGTGAGGAAGCTGTAATGTTGGATACAGCCGTAATGCTGTGCGAGTATTAACAGTGTATTTCCTGTGTTGTCAGGGTGGACTGGGTGTTGGTGGAGGAGCTGCAGGAGTTCATTCCAGACGTGAAGAAGAAATCTGTAGATCAGATCAGTAAACTGCTGAGATACGACCTGCATCGCTTCAAATACTTCAAACAGCAAGGTACTGTATTCTCCACACTATGAGAGAGAGAGAGAGAGAGAGAGAGGGAGGGAGAGAGTGAGAGAGGGGGGAGAGAGAGAGAAACCAGCAGTGAGGCTCTATCTGAATGACTTGGTCTTCAGGATCAATGATCTTCAGGATCAGTGATCTTCAGGATCAGTGATCTTCAGGATCAATGATCTTCAGGATCAATGATCAGGGTGAAGCCACTAACAGTGAAGCACCACTGTTCAAACGGTGATATAAAACATGTCTGACCAAGAGAGGAAACACTTGAACCTGGTAAAACCTTTGAGGACCAGCAGCTGATAGACTGATATACAATAGTAATATATATATAATAATAAGTGACAGACTGATATATAAATATATATATATATATATATATATATATATATATATATATATAAAATAACTGATAGACTGATATATAATATATATATATAATAATAAGTGACAGACTGATATATAATATATATATGTAATAATGACTGATAGACTGATCTATAATAGTAATATATATTTATATAATAACTGATAGACTGATATATAATAGTAATATATATATAATAATAAGTGACAGACTGATATATAATAGTAATATATATATGTAATAATAACTGATAGACTGATATATAATAGTAATATATATATGTAATAATAACTGATAGACTGATATATAATAGTAATATATATATATATAATAACTGACAGACTGATATATAATAGTAGTATATATAATAATAACTGATAGACTGATATATAATAGTAATATATAATAATAACTGATAGACTGATATATAATAGTAGTATATATAATAATAACTGATAGACTGATATATTATATATATAATAATAACTGATAGACTGATATATAATATATATATATAATAATAACTGACAGACTGATATATAATAGTAATATATATAATAACTGATAGACTGATATATCATATATATAATAATAACTGATAGACTGATATATTATATATATAATAATAACTGATAGACTGATATATAATATATATATATAATAATGACTGATAGACTGATATATAATAGTAATATATATATAATAACTGATAGACTGATATATAATATATATATAATAATAACTGATAGACTAATATATGTATAATAATGACTGATAGACAGATATAGTTAATGCATTTGGGGCATTGAGGCTACTGCTAAGCAGAGCAACAGGGGAGACATGATCAGTGATAGACGCAGAGCAGCCAACTTGCGGCGCTAGCACCAAGGCTAATGCTAGCACCAAGGCTAATGCTAGCACCAAGGCTAATGCTAGCACCAAGGGTAATGCTAGCACAGCCATCAGATATAGCCCCAGTCTTGCTGGACGACAGCGTCGTGCTGAGCACAGAGCAGCCAGGCCGAAGGCAGGAAGAGATAATATAAACCCACCACTTCTGTCTGCAAATGGTCGTCTTAGACCACCATCCTGATCGGAGACGCCATAACAAAGCACGTAAAGATGGCTGAGACTCTCTGGCCGACTGCTTTGTCCAGGAGTTAGCAGGAAGAACGCCGTCTGTCATCTCTGAACACACCAGGGACACGAACATCATCATCCACACCCGGGCCAACACGTCTCTGGACCTGGACATGGACCTGGACCTACCTGGAGAAGAGGAGCAGAATCCTGGTCCTGAATACATGGCTGGCAGCAACATGCCTCACTCATGGAACCAGGTGGAGGTAACCCAACCACCGCTGGTCCAGACCGCTCAACGCCGACCTGCGTCACGCCGTCGGATATATCCATATCCGAACAACGTGGAGGAACGCCATGAACAGAGGCCACGGACCCCACACAGGAAGTGTGGCACCTCCCCCACTTCCTCCACCTACCAGCCTCCCCACTTCTCCACCTCCTCCACCTGCTATCCTGTGCGTTCTTTAATGTCACCTTAACCTCAGCAAAGGTTAAGAGGGAGTCCTTAACTCAAAAGAGACATCTTGATGTTGAGGCTGAGGCCAACGATGCCAATATGATGAGATCAGTAGTGATGGCCTCGCTCTAAATGCCATGTTGCTGCAGCCAGGAGGAAATTCACCGGTGTTACCTGAGCTCTGTCAGACTGTGCAACTGAACGGCTTCCTTAAAGAAAATAATATCCTGGAAGATTTCAGTCAGGCTTCAGAAAACACCACAACACTGAAGCAGCTCTCGCTGAAATCATCAGAGACCTCAGACTTAATACTGATGAAAACAGGGTCTCAGTTCTGATCCTCTTAGACCTGAGTGCAGCATTTGATACGAACGACCACGACATACTAATCAATCACCTGGATGAGCTGGCTGGTCTCACTGATGGTGTTCTACGCTGGTTCTATCCATCCATCATCAACCGCTTATCCCGTTAGGGGTCTCGGGGGACTGGAGCCGACCCCAGCTGGCTCTGGGTGAAGGCAGGTTCACCCTGGACAGGTCTCCAGTCCATCACAGGGCACATAGAGACAGACAACATAGAGACAGACAACCATTCACGCTCACATCCACACCTACGGGACATTTAGAGTCATCAATTAACCTAAACAGCATGTCTTTGGACTTTGGGAGGAAGCCGAAGTACCCGGAGAAAACCCACGCATGCACGGGGAGAACATGCAAACTCCACACAGAAGAGCCCCAAGCCGGAATCGAACCTGTGACCCTCTTGCTGTGAGGCAACAGCGCTAACCTGGTTCTAGTCATCTGTTAAAGGGGGAAGGTTCTACGTCAGCCTCGGAGATCGTGCAGCTAAGGAACATGATAACTGCTGTGGGGTTCCACGAGGGAGTTGTCTCGGCCCGTTACCGTTCTCATTATACGTGTTACCACTCGGTGACACCATCAGAGAACATAACGTGAACCTCCATAGCTATGCTGATGACACACAGCTGGACACATCTGCTGAACCGAACCAGGCTGCAGCTGTTAACTCATCACATCGCCTGGCAACTGTGAACAGCTGGATCAGCAATAATGTTCTAATGTTAATGGAGGATGAAACTGAAATCCTGTTAGTTGGCCCCAAAGCTAAAAGGGTTTAGCTGTCCAGTAATCTGGAGAAATTAGCTCCACTGATTAGATCTGAGATCTCTAGTCTTGGCGTTGTATTAGATTCAGGTCTCAGCTTCAGGTCCCCCATCAATAAGGTGATGAAGACATCAGTCTTCCTCCTGAGAAACAGCTAGAGGACGACCATGTTCAGACCAAAAAGAAGCTGAAACACTAACACATGCTTCCTCTCAGCAGGCCTGACTACTGTACTGTGCTTTATACCGGCCTCCCTAAAACAACCACTGAGAGACTTCAGCTTATTCAAAGCTCTGCTGCTCGGCCGTGAACCAGAACGAGGAACAGAGATCACATTAGTCCAGTTTCAGCTTCACTACGCTGGCTTCCGGTAGCATCTAGGACTGACTCAGAGTCCTGCTGCTGGTATACGGGGGGAGGCTCTTCATGGACCAGGACCAGCTGACACCACCAGCTCCATCACTGACTGTGACAATTCTGCTGTTTTATTTTTCATGTTTTTAAATGTTCTGAAGTTTGTTTTAATGCTCTTTGTTTATTGGGAAGCACTTTGAGTACAAATTACGTTTATTATTATTATTATAACTTTAAATACTGTGAGTACACCTGTTTCTTGCCCTCCAGGTGTGTGTCTTCGTCGGGGGCGGTGCTCTCAGCAGGAGAATCAGCGAATCAGAGAGAACGTGGCAGACTTCCTGGCTCTGACAGGCATCAGCTCGGCCAATCAGCTTCTGTTTCCTCAGAGGTACAAAGAGTGTGAGGCAGAGACCAAGAAGCTGAGAGCACGACATCACTTCCTGGAGAGGATCGGTACGTAAACAAACACAACCTTCATCACGTAAACAAACAGCCTTCATCATCATCATCACGTAAACAAACACAACCTTCATCACGTAAACAAACAGCCTTCATCATCATCATCATCATCATCACGTAAACAAACAGCCTTCATCATCATCATCATCATCATCACGTAAACAAACAGCCTTTATCACGTAAACAAACAGCCTTCATCATCATCATCACATAAACAAACACAACCTTCATCACGTAAACAAACAGCCTTCATCATCATCATCATCATCATGTAAACAAAAACAACCTTCATCACGTAAACAAACAGCCTTCATCATCATCATCATCATCATCATCATCATCACGTAAACAAACACAACCTTCATCACGTAAACAAACAGCCTTCATCATCATCATCATCATCACGTAAACAAACACAACCTTCATCATGTAAACAAACAGCCTTCATCATTGTCATCATCATCACGTAAACAAACACAACCTTCAGCACGTAAACAAACAGCCTTCATCATCGTCATCATCATCATCATCACGTAAACAAACACAACCTTCATCACGTAAACAAACAGCCTTCATCATCATCATCATCACATAAACAAACACAACCTTCATCACGTAAACAAACAGCCTTCATCATCATCATCATCATCATCACGACGTAAACAAACAGCCTTCATCATCGTCATCATCATCACGACGTAAACAAACAGCCTTCATCATCGTCATCATCATCACGACGTAAACAAACAGCCTTCATCATCATCATCATCATCACGTAAACAAACAACCTTCATCACGTAAACAAACAGCCTTCATCATCATCATCATCATCATCACGTAAACAAACAGCCTTCATCATCATCACGACGTAAACAAACACAACCTTCATCACGTAAACAGCCTTCATCATCGTCATCATCATCATCATCACGTAAACAAACACAACCTTCATCACGTAAACAAACAGCCTTCATCATCGTCATCATCATCACGTAAACAAACACAACCTTCAGCACGTAAACAAACAGCCTTCATCATCGTCATCATCATCATCATCACGTAAACAAACACAACCTTCATCACGTAAATAAACAGCCTTCATCATTGTCATCATCATCACGACGTAAACAAACACAACCTTCATCACGTAAACAAACAACCTTCATCACGTAAACAAACAGCCTTCATCATCGTCATCATCACGACGTAAACAAACACAACCTTCATCACGTAAACAAACAGCTTTCATCATCATCATCACGTAAACAAACACAACCTTCATCACGTAAACAAACAGCCTTCATCATTGTCATCATCATCATCACGACGTAAACAAACAACCTTCATCACTTAAACAAACAACCTTCATCACGTAAACAACGACCTTCATCATCATCATCATCATCATCACGTAAACAAACACAACCTTCATCACATAAACAAACACAACCTTCATCACGTAAACAAACAGCCTTCATCATCGTCATCATCATCACGTAAACAAACACAACCTTCAGCACGTAAACAAACAGCCTTCATCATCATCATCACGTAAACAAACACAACCTTCAGCACATAAACAAACAGCCTTCATCATCATCATCACGTAAACAAACACAACCTTCAGCACATAAACAAACAGCCTTCATCATCATCATCACGTAAACAAACACAACCTTCAGCACGTAAACAAACAGCCTTCATCATCATCATCACGTAAACAAACACAACCTTCATCATGTAAACAAACAACCTTCATCATCATCATCATGGTTCTGTCTCTCCAGCTGAGGGGATTCCTCGTACATGTCATCAAGTTTACACAAGAGCCAAGAAGATGTTTGATGACAGGAACTACAACGGAAGGTCAGAGGTCAAACTGAACCTGAACCTGTTTCTGTTCTCAGACTAGAACTCTCTGTGTTCCACTTGGGTTAATGTTCTAATTGTCGATCCCCCTGTATCTTTACATTCTAGCTGTGGAACCCTCTGGTTTTACATGTGGGATTTAGAACCAGAATGTAAAGGTATGGAGGGTTAAGCTGTGGAACCCCCTATACCATTATGTTCTGCTGCAGAACCATCTGTTTCTGTACATGTGTTCTATAGGCAGAACATAAAGATGTGGAGGGTTAATATTTTAGTTGTGGAATCCCCTATATCTTTATGTTCTGGCTGCAGAACATGCTGTTTTTATACATGGGTTCTACAGCCAGAATGTAAAGACATGGATGGTTAATGTTCTCGTTGTGGAACCATCTGTATCTTTATGTTCGGGCTGCAGAACCCTCTGTTGTTATTCATGGGTTCTACAGACAGAATGTAAACACACGGAGGGTTAATGTTCTATGTTCAATGTTTGGAACCCCCTTCTGTCTTTTCGTTCTGGCTGTGGGTGTTCTCTGTATATTTATGTTCTACCTGTGGGTGTCCTCGTTCAGGTTCTCAGAGGACGAGGTGTGTTCTCTGATGAAGTTACAGAACCTCCATGGTAATGACTGGAGGGCAATCTCTGAGAAGATGGACCGCAGCGTGTACGCCTTACAGAAACGATTCTCCCACATTGGTAAACACCCAAGGTTCTCGCAGGTTCTTTTAGAACCCTCCAGACATATTTACTCACGAGTTCGCTGCAGCTCTAACAGGCTGAACTTACTAAGCAGTCTGAATTCAGTTCAGAACGTCACCTGTGTTTAAATATGTGTCTGTCCAGCTACAGCTCGTGGTTCGTGGAGTCCAGATGAGGAGTCCAGATTGAAGCAGGCTCTGAATGCTCACTTTGAGGTTCTGATCCAACAGAGTTCTGCCAGTCCAGGTCTGAGCAGGGACCAGCTGTTTAACAACCTGCCCTGGAAGGAGATCAGTCAGCAGGTTGGGTCCAGATCCTGGACCCAGTGTCGACTCAAATGGTCAGTGCACTTGCTGTACTGGTACTGTACTGATGCTGGTACTAATGCTGTACTGGCACTGATAATGGGACTGGGACTGATAATGTACTGGTACTGTACTGTATCAGCACTGTACTGGTACTCTGGATCACATGGAGACATGGGGTGATTCCAATGGAATGGTGAAATATACAGATACAGTCAGCAGGTGTTCAGGTGTTCAGGTGTCCAGTTCTTCAGGTGTTCAGGTGTCCAGTTCTTTAGGTATCCAGTTCTTTAGGTGTCTTCAGTTCTTCAGGTGTCCAGGTGTTCAGGTGTCCAGGTGTGGAGGTGTTCAGTTCTTCGGTTGTTCAGGAGTCCAGTTCTTCAGGTGTTCAGGTGTCCAGTTCTTCAGGTGTTCAGGAGTCCAGTTCCTCAGGTGTTCAGGAGTCCAGTTCCTCAGGTGTTCAGGAGTCCAGTTCTTCAGGTGTTCAGGAGTCCAGTTCTTCAGGTGTTCAGGAGTCCAGTTCTTCAGGTGTTCAGGGGTCCAGTTCTTCAGGTGTTCAGTTCTTCAGGTGTTCAGCAGTCCAGTTCTTCAGGTGTTCAGGTTTCCAGTTCTTTAGGTGTTCAGGTGTCCAGTTCTTCAGGTGTTCAGGTGTCCAGTTCTTCAGGTGTTCAGGTGTCCAGTTCTTCAGCTGTTCAGGTGTCCAGTTCTTCAGGTGTTCAGGTGTCCAGTTCTTCAGGTGTTCAGGTGTTCGGTTCTTCAGGTGTTCAGGTGTCCAGTTCTTCAGGTGTTCAGGTGTCCAGTTCTTCAGGTGTTCAGGTGTTCGGTTCTTCAGGTGTTCAGGTGTCCAGTTCTTTAGGTGTTCAGTTCTTCAGGTGTTCAGTTCTTCAGGTGTCCAGTTCTTCAGGTGTTCAATTCTTCAGGTGTTCAGGTGTCCAGTTCTTCAGGTGTTCGTTTCTTCAGGTGTTCAGGTGTCCAGTTCTTCAGGTGTTCAGTTCTTTAGGTGGCCAGTTCTTCAGGTGTTCAGGTGTTCGGTTCTTCAGGTGTTCAGGTGTCCAGTTCTTCAGGTGCCCAGTTCTTCAGGTGTTCAGGTTTCCAGTTCTTTAGGTGTTCAGGTGTCCAGTTCTTCAGGTGTCAAGTTCTTCAGGTGTTCAGTTCTTCAGATGTTCAGGTGTCCAGTTCTTCAGGTGTTCGGTTCTTCAGGTGTTCAGGTGTTCAGTTCTTCAGGTGTTCAGGTGTCCAGTTCTTTAGGTGTCCAGTGCTTCAGGAGTCCAGTTCTTCAGGTTTTAAGTTCTTCAGGTGTCCAGTTCTGCAGGTGTTCAGGTGTCCAGTTCTTCAGGTGTTCGGTTCTTCAGGTGTTCAGGTGTCCAGTTCTTCAGGTGTTCAGTTCTTCAGGTGTTCAGGTGTCCAGTTCTTCAGGTGTCCAGGTGTCCAGTTCTTCAGGTGTTCAGGTGTCTAGTTCTTCGGGTGTTCAGGTGTCCAGTTCTTCAGGTGTTCAGGTGTCCAGTTCTTTAGGTATCCAGTTCTTTAGGTGTCTTCAGTTCTTCAGGTGTTCAGGTGTCCAGTTCTTCAGGTGTCCAGGTGTGGAGGTGTTCAGTTCTTCAGGTGTCCAGGTGTTCAGGTGTCCAGGTGTGGAGGTGTTCAGTTCTTCGGTTGTTGAGGAGTCCAGTTCTTCAGGTGTCCAGTTCTTCAGGTGTTCAGGAGTCCAGTTCTTCAGGTGGTCAGGAGTCCAGTTCTTCAGGTGTTCAGGAGTCCAGTTCTTCAGGTGTTCAGGTGTTCGGTTCTTCAGGTGTGGAGGTGTTCAGTTCTTCGGTTGTTGAGGAGTCCAGTTCTTCAGGTGTCCAGTTCTTCAGGTGTTCAGGAGTCCAGTTCTTCAGGTGGTCAGGAGTCCAGTTCTTCAGGTGTTCAGGTGTTCGGTTCTTCAGGTGTTCAGGTGTCCAGTTCTTCAGGTGTTCAGGTGTCCAGTTCTTCGGGTGTTCAGGTTTCCAGTTCTTTAGGTGTTCAGGTGTCCAGTTCTTCAGGTGTTCAGGTGTCCAGGTGTCCAGTTCTTCAGGTGTTCAGGGGTCCAGTTCTTAAGGTGTTCAGGTGTCCAGTTCTTTAGGTGTCCAGTTCTTCAGGTGTTCAGGTGTCCAGTTCTTCAGCTGTTCAGGTGTCCAGTTCTTCAGGTGTTCAGGTGTCCAGTTCTTCAGGTGTTCAGGGGTCCAGTTCTTCAGGTGTTCAGCAGTCCAGTTCTTCAGGTGTTCAGCAGTCCAGTTCTTTAGGTGTTCAGCAGTCCAGTTCTTTAGGTGTTCAGGTGTCCAGGTGTCCAGTTCTTCAGGTGTTCAGGGGTCCAGTTCTTCAGGTGTTCAGGTGTCCAGTTCTTCAGGTGTTCAGGTGTCCAGTTCTTCAGGTGTTCAGTTCTTCAGGTGTTCAGGTGTTCGGTTCTTCAGGTGTTCAGGTGTCTAGTTCTTCAGGTGTTCAGTTCTTCAGGTGTCCAGTTATTCAGGTGTTCAGGTGTCCAGTTCTCCAGGTGTTCAGTTCTTCAGGTGTCCAGTTCTTTAGTTGTCCAGTTCTTCAGGTGTTCAGGTGTCCAGTTCTTCAGGTGTTCAGTTCTTCAGGTGTTCAGGTGTCCAGTTTTTCAGGTGTTCAGTTTTTCAGGTGTCCAGTTCTTCAGGTGTCCAGGTGTCCAGTTCTTCAGGTGTTCAGGTGTCCAGTTCTTTGGGTGTTCAGGTGTCCAGTTCTTCAGGTGTCCAGGTGTTCAGGTGTCCAGGTGTGGAGTTGTTCAGTTCTTCAGGTGTTCAGGAGTCCAGTTCTTCAGGTGTTCAGGTGTTCAGTTCTTCAGGTGTTCAGGAGTTCAGTTCTTCAGGTGTTCACGAGTCCAGTTCCTCAGGTGTTCAGGAGTCCAGTTCTTCAGGTGTTCAGGTGTCCAGTTCTTTAGGCGTTCAGGTGTCCAGTTCTTCAGGTGTTCAGGTGTCCAGGTGTCCAGTTCTTCAGGTGTTCAGGGGTCCAGTTCTTCAGGTGTCCAGTTCTTTAGGTATCCAGTTCTTCAGGTGTCCAGTTCTTCAGGTGTTCAGGTGTCCAGTTCTTTAGGTGGCCAGTTCTTCAGGTGTTCAGGTGTCCAGTTCTTCAGGTGTTCAGGTGAGCAGTTCTTCAGGTGTTCAGTTCTTCAGGTGTTCAGCAGTCCAGTTCTTCAGGTGTTCAGGTGTCCAGTTCTTCAGGTATTCACTTCTTCAGGTGTTCAATTGTTCGGTTCTTCAGGTGTTCAGGTGTCCAGTTCTTCAGGTGTTCAGTTCTTCAGGTGTTCAGCAGTCCAGTTCTTCAGGTGTTCAGCAGTCCAGTTCTTTAGGTGTTCAGGTGTCCAGTTCTTCAGGTGTTCAGGTGTCCAGTTCTTCAGGTGTTCAGATTTCCAGCTCTTAAGGTGTTCAGGTGTCCAGCTCTTAAGGTGTTCAGGTGTCCAGTTCTTCAAGTGTTCAGGTGTCCAGTTCTTCAGGTGTTCAGTTTTTCGGGTATCCAGTTCTTCAGGTGTTCAGGAGTCCAGTTCTTCAGGTGTTCAGGTGTCCAGTTCTTCAGGTGTTCAGCAGTCCAGTTCTTCAGGTGTTCAGCAGTCCAGTTCTTTAGGTATTCAGGTTTGCAGTTCTTTAGGTGTTCAGGTGTCCAGTTCTTCAGGTGTTCAGGTGTCCAGTTCTTCAGGTTTTCAGGAGTCCAGTTCTTCAGGTGTCCAGTTCTTCAGGTGTTCAGGTGTCCAGTTCTTTAGGTGTCTAGTTCTTCAGGTGTTCAGGGGTCCAGTTCTTCAGCTGTTCAGGTGTCCAGTTCTTCAGGTGTTCAGGTGTCCAGTTCTTCAGGTATTCAGTTCTTCAGGTGTTCAAGTGTTCGGTTCTTCAGGTGTTCAGGTGTCCAGTTCTTCAGGTGTTCGGTTCTTCAGGTGTTCAGCAGTCCAGTTCTTCAGGTGTTCAGCAGTCCAGTTCTTTAGGTGTTCAGGTGTCCAGTTCTTCAGGTGTTCAGGAGTCCAGTTCTTCAGGTGTTTAGGTGTCCAGTTCTTCAGGTGTTCAGTTCTTCAGGTGTTCAGCAGTCCAGTTCTTCAGGTGTTCAGGTATCCAGTTCTTCAGGTGTTCAGGTGTCCAGTTCTTCAGGTGTTCAGCAGTCCAGTTCTTCAGGTGTTCAGCAGTCCAGTTCTTTAGGTGTTCAGCAGTCCAGTTCTTTAGGTTTTCAGGTGTCCAGGTGTCCAGTTCTTCAGGTGTTCAGGGGTCCAGTTCTTCAGGTGTTCAGGTGTCCAGTTCTTCAGGTGTTCAGGTGTCCAGTTCTTCAGGTGTTCAGTTCTTCAGGTGTTCAGGTGTTCGGTTCTTTTTTCAGGTGTTCAGGTGTCCAGTTCTCCAGGTGTTCAGTTCTTCAGGTGTCCAGTTCTTTAGTTGTCCAGTTCTTCAGGTGTTCAGGTGTCCAGTTCTTCAGGTGTTCAGTTCTTCAGGTGTTCAGGTGTCCAGTTTTTCAGGTGTTCAGTTTTTCAGTTCTTCAGGTGTCCAGGTGTCCAGTTCTTCAGGTGTTCAGGTGTCCAGTTCTTTGGGTGTTCAGGTGTCCAGTTCTTCAGGTGTCCAGGTGTTCAGGTGTCCAGGTGTGGAGTTGTTCAGTTCTTCAGGTGTTCAGGAGTCCAGTTCTTCAGGTGTTCAGGTGTTCAGTTCTTCAGGTGTTCAGGAGTTCAGTTCTTCAGGTGTTCAGGAGTCCAGTTCCTCAGGTGTTCAGGAGTCCAGTTCTTCAGGTGTTCAGGTTTCCAGTTCTTTAGGCGTTCAGGTGTCCAGTTCTTCAGGTGTTCAGGTGTCCAGGTGTCCAGTTCTTCAGGTGTTCAGGGGTCCAGTTCTTCAGGTGTCCAGTTCTTTAGGTATCCAGTTCTTCAGGTGTCCAGTTCTTCAGGTGTTCAGGTGTCCAGTTCTTTAGGTGGCCAGTTCTTCAGGTGTTCAGGTGTCCAGTTCTTCAGGTGTTCAGGTGACCAGTTTTTCAGGTGTTCAGTTCTTCAGGTGTTCAGCAGTCCAGTTCTTCAGGTGTTCAGGTGTCCAGTTCTTCAGGTATTCACTTCTTCAGGTGTTCAATTGTTCGGTTCTTCAGGTGTTCAGGTGTCCAGTTCTTCAGGTGTTCAGTTCTTCAGGTGTTCAGGTGTCCAGTTCTTCAGGTGTTCGGTTCTTCAGGTGTTCAGCAGTCCAGTTCTTCAGGTGTTCAGCAGTCCAGTTCTTTAGGTGTTCAGGTGTCCAGTTCTTCAGGTGTTCAGGTGTTCAGTTCTTCAGGTGTTTAGGTGTCCAGTTCTTCAGGTGTTCAGTTCTTCAGGTGTTCAGCAGTCCAGTTCTTCAGGTGTTCAGGTATCCAGTTCTTCAGGTGTTCAGGTGTCCAGTTCTTCAGGTGTTCAGCAGTCCAGTTTTTCAGGTGTTCAGCAGTCCAGTTCTTTAGGTGTTCAGGTGTCCAGGTGTCCAGTTCTTCAGGTGTTCAGGGGTCCAGTTCTTCAGGTGTTCAGGTGTCCAGTTCTTCAGGTGTTCAGGTGTCCAGTTCTTCAGGTGTTCAGTTCTTCAGGTGTTCAGGTGTTCGGTTCTTCAGGTGTTCAGGTGTCCAGTTCTTCAGGTGTTCAGTTCTTCAGGTGTCCAGTTATTCAGGTGTTCAGGTGTCCAGTTCTCCAGGTGTTCAGTTCTTCAGGTGTCCAGTTCTTTAGTTGTCCAGTTCTTCAGGTGTTCAGGTGTCCAGTTCTTCAGGTGTTCAGTTCTTCAGGTGTTCAGGTGTCCAGTTTTTCAGGTGTTCAGTTTTTCAGGTGTCCAGTTCTTCAGGTGTCCAGGTGTCCAGTTCTTCAGGTGTTCAGGTGTCCAGTTCTTTGGGTGTTCAGGTGTCCAGTTCTTCAGGTGTCCAGGTGTTCAGGTGTCCAGGTGTGGAGTTGTTCAGTTCTTCAGGTGTTCAGGAGTCCAGTTCTTCAGGTGTTCAGGTGTTCAGTTCTTCAGGTGTTCAGGAGTTCAGTTCTTCAGGTGTTCAGGAGTCCAGTTCCTCAGGTGTTCAGGAGTCCAGTTCTTCAGGTGTTCAGGTTTCCAGTTCTTTAGGCGTTCAGGTGTCCAGTTCTTCAGGTGTTCAGGTGTCCAGGTGTCCAGTTCTTCAGGTGTTCAGGGGTCCAGTTCTTCAGGTGTCCAGTTCTTTAGGTATCCAGTTCTTCAGGTGTCCAGTTCTTCAGGTGTTCAGGTGTCCAGTTCTTTAGGTGGCCAGTTCTTCAGGTGTTCAGGTGTCCAGTTCTTCAGGTGTTCAGGTGACCAGTTCTTCAGGTGTTCAGTTCTTCAGGTGTTCAGCAGTCCAGTTCTTCAGGTGTTCAGGTGTCCAGTTCTTCAGGTATTCACTTCTTCAGGTGTTCAATTGTTCGGTTCTTCAGGTGTTCAGGTGTCCAGTTCTTCAGGTGTTCAGTTCTTCAGGTGTTCAGCAGTCCAGTTCTTCGGGTGTTCAGCAGTCCAGTTCTTTAGGTGTTCAGGTGTCCAGTTCTTCAGGTGTTCAGGTGTCCAGTTCTTCAGGTGTTCAGATTTCCAGCTCTTAAGGTGTTCAGGTGTCCAGCTCTTAAGGTGTTCAGGTGTCCAGTTCTTCAAGTGTTCAGGTGTCCAGTTCTTCAGGTGTTCAGTTCTTCGGGTATCCAGTTCTTCAGGTGTTCAGGAGTCCAGTTCTTCAGGTGTTCAGGTGTCCAGTTCTTCAGGTGTTCAGCAGTCCAGTTCTTCAGGTGTTCAGCAGTCCAGTTCTTTAGGTGTTCAGGTTTGCAGTTCTTTAGGTGTTCAGGTGTCCAGTTCTTCAGGTGTTCAGGTGTCCAGTTCTTCAGGTTTTCAGGAGTCCAGTTCTTCAGGTGTCCAGTTCTTCAGGTGTTCAGGTGTCCAGTTCTTTAGGTGTCCAGTTCTTCAGGTGTTCAGGGGTCCAGTTCTTCAGCTGTTCAGGTGTCCAGTTCTTCAGGTGTTCAGGTGTCCAGTTCTTCAGGTATTCAGTTCTTCAGGTGTTCAAGTGTTCGGTTCTTCAGGTGTTCAGGTGTCCAGTTCTTCAGGTGTTCGGTTCTTCAGGTGTTCAGGTGTCCAGTTCTTCAGGTGTTCAGCAGTCCAGTTCTTTAGGTGTTCAGGTGTCCAGTTCTTCAGGTGTTCAGGTGTCCAGTTCTTCAGGTGTTTAGGTGTCCAGTTCTTCAGGTGTTCAGTTCTTCAGGTGTTCAGCAGTCCAGTTCTTCAGGTGTTCAGGTATCCAGTTCTTCAGGTGTTCAGGAGTCCAGTTCTTCAGTTCTTCAGGTGTTCAGTTCTTCAGGTGTTCAGGTGTCCAGTTCTTCAGGTGTCCAGGTGTTCAGTTGTCCAGGTGTTGAGGTGTCCAGTTCTTTGGCTGTCCAGGTGTTGAGGTGTATGATGTCTGTGGTGTGTTTCAGGTTCTCCATCCTGAAGTGGAAATTAGCTTCAGGTGTCAGCGCCTTCAACAGAGGTCCTGAAGGACTTGAGGCTAAAATCCACCTCATCAATACGTGAGATCACATGTTACACACCTTAAAATAAAATGCCATCAGCAGCTACTCTTCCCCGTGGACCTGTTTATTTTGAAAAGCCAATACAGGACATAACCCATAGTGCCCTTTTAGGGTCCCTCAGCGGATCCTCCTTCAGTTTAAGGATGATCTGATAGTATTTTAAGGGGTTTCTCTGTTCCCGGCAGCATCAAACAAATATTTTTCCCAGTTTGGACTGATTCAATTACAATTACTACTAATATTACTGCTACTATTACTACTGTTATTACTACTAATACTACTATTACTACTCTTATTACTACTAATACTACTATTACTACTAGTAGTAGTAGTATTACTACTACTGCTACCATTGATACTACTACTACTACTATTATTAATACTACTACTACTATTGCTATTATTACTACTACTACTATTACTATTACGAAGAAGTAGCAGCAGCACTAATAGTAGTAGTAGTACAAATAATAACTGTGTTTCAGGGTTTACAACATGCATGTGGAAGACGCAGCAGACATCAACTGGGACCAGGTCGCTCAGACTATCGGGTGAGGTCAAAGTGTGACCTGTTATTAGCTGTCAGCTGATAAAGAGTCAGGTAGGTAGGATCAGATGGTGACCAGGTAGGATCAGGTGGTGACCAGGTAGGATCGGGTGGTAACCAGGTAGGATCGGGTGGTAACCAGGTAGGATCAAGTGGTAATCAGGTAGGATCAGGTGGTAATCAGGTAGTAGCCGGGTGTTAACCAGGTAGTAGCCAGGAGTTAACCAGGTAGTAGTCAGGTGTTAAGCAGGTAGTAGCCAGGTGTTAACCAGGTAGTAGCCAGGAGTTAACCAGGTAGTAGTCAGGTGTTAAGCAGGTAGTAGTCAGGTGTTAAGCAGGTAGTAGCCAGGTGTTAAGCAGGTAGTAGCCAGGTGTTAACCAGGTAGTAGCCAGGAGTTAACCAGGTAGTTGCCAGGTGTTCAGCTGTATTTGTGTTGTCAACATGTTTATTCAGTATTGAAGGTTTTTCACCAGGGATTACTGGTGATGATGTAGTATTACTGTGTTGTATTTCAGGAAAGCGACTCCTGTGTGTGTTCAGAAGACTTTCTACAGACTGAAAGTATCCAGAGTTCCCAACTGGACCAGTTTGTCCCATGGAGGTCAGTACTACCATACTTCATCAGTCAGTACTGCACTACTTCTTCAGTACTGTATCACTCAGTACTGCAGTACTGTGTCACAGTACTGCAGTATGTACAGTATATCAGTCCTGTTGTTTCAGAGATCATCGACTTCCTGCAGCAGGAAGTGGCTCCTGTCCTGAAGAAGAAGCTGGAGGAGGTCAGCAGGGAGGAGAACCAGGCGAAGAGGCAGGAGGAGAACCAGGAGGTAGCACCGGGGGAGAACCGCTTCCTCCTGTCAGACATCTTCTCCTCGCACAGTGACGACGACTATTAAATGGAGCTGGACAGTCAGCTGACCTCTGGCCAACCAGGACACAGATGGGTTTAGAGACAACAGATGAACATCAGGCCCCGCCCCTCCTTCGATGTGATTGGCCGTCACTTGTCACTGGACAGACTGAACTGAACAATCAGGAACCAGATTTAATTCTGACTGGTCCAATCACACACAGACAGCTCTCAGACCAGGTGTGAATGTAGCCAGGATCCAATCGCTTAGACCACATTGAGATCCGATTACTCAGACCACATCCAGATCCAATCATTCAGACCACATTCAGATCCGATAACTCAGACCACATCCAAATCCAATCATTCATACTACATTCAGATCCGATAACTCAGACCACATCCAGATCCAATCATTCAGACCACATTCACATCCGATCACTCAGACCACATCCAGATCCAATCGCTCAGACTCACCTGGCGTCCTCTGTGTAAGAGATATACAGTATTAATATGATGCTGCAATCAAACATCTGGAACATGCTGAGGATCAGACCCAGACCCAGACCCAGATGAACGTATTTATCTGCATATAGAGCAGACAGAGGTACTACAGGTGTGAACTGATGTAATGAGAGCAGCCCAGTAGTGATTGGATCACCCATGACTCATGTTAATGCCAGGTGTGATCAGAAACAGGAAGTGGATTTACAGTGTATTTTATTTTGAAGTTCCTGATGTTTGATGTTTTATGTCTTTAACGTTGTAATGAAATTTGTTTTTATTATGTTCTCTGTCTGATCATATCCAACTTCACCTTGTTAACTCTGCAGTAATCAATAGTATTGATCAAAATATTGATCCCACTCCACTCTTGTGTCTGTGAGTGTGTCCCTGAGCCTTGGCGGGGGAAGTTGTGAGTACCGGTTGCAGGCTCACTCGTGAATTATTAATATTAATACTGTTAGTATTCTACTATCTGATTCTACTAATATTAGAATACTAATAAAATGATCGTATCAGTAGTAGTCCAATGGGCCCTCTCTTGTAGAGGCAGAGCTGGAAGCTGATGGGGATCATCATCAGTTTCCCTGGTGGAGGTCACTGAGGGAGTTAAACAGCTCCACAGTGGCAAGGCCCCGGGGACTGACGAGATCCACCCAGAAATGCTGGAGGCTCTGGGTGTGGAGGGGCTGACAATGCCTATAGGGTGGCAGACCGGGGTCGTGGTTCCCCTGTTCAAAAGGGGGACCGGAGAGTGTGTGACCATGACAGGGGTATCACACTACTCAGCCTCCCTGGTAAAGTCTACTCCAGGGTGCTGTATAGGAGGGTCCAGCTGACAGCCGAACCTCAGATTGAAGAGGAACAATGCGGATTTCGTCCTGGCCGTGGAACAGCGGACCAGCTCTTCACTCTCAAGGATCCTGGAGGGGTCCTGGGAATACGCCCATCCAGTCTACATGTGTTTTGTGGACTTTGAGAAGGCGTCCGATCGGGTACCCTGGAGGATACAGTTGGAGGTGCTGCTGGGGTGAGGGGGTCACTTCTCAGGGCCATGCAATCTCTGTACTCCCAAAGCCAGAGCTGTGTCTGGGTTCTCGGCAGTAAGTCAGACTCCTCTCCGATGTGGGTTGGCCTCCTCCAGGGTTGGACCTTGTCACCAGTCCTGTTCGTGATATTCATGGACAGGAAATTGAGTTGTAGTCGGGGGGGGGGCTGCTTTTTGCAGATGATGTGGTTCTGCTGGCATCATCAGTCTGCGACCTCCAGCTCTCACTGGATCGGTTCGCAGCCGAGTGTGAAGCAGCTGGGATGAGGATCAGCACCTCTAAATCTGAGGCCATGGTTCTCAGCAGGAAACCGATGGGTTGTCTACTCCGGGTAGGAAATGAGTCTTTACCCCAAGTGAAGGAGCTCAAGTATCTCGGGGTCAATGTGAGGGGACAATGGAGCATGAGATTGGCCGGAGAATCGGAGGAGCGGGGCAGTATTGCAGTCGCTGTACCACACTGGTGACGAAAAGAGAGTTGAGCCGGAAGGCAAAGCTCTACCGTCAATCTTCGTTCCTACGCTCACCTCTGGTCATGAGGGCTGGGTCAGGACCCAAAGAACTAGATCATGGGTACAAGCGGCCGAAATGGGTTTTCTCAGGATGGTGGCTGGCTCAGCCATCTGTGAGGGGAGTAGAGTCGATGCTCCTTTGAATTGAAAGGAGCCATTTGAGGTGTTCCAGGCAGGACCAGCTGGGAAGAGGCCCCGGGAGACCCAGGACTAGGTGGAGAGATTATATCTCCACCCTGGCCTGGGCACGCCTCGGGATCCCCCAGTCAGAACTGTTAATGAGGCCCAGGAAAGGGAGGTTTGGGGTCCCTGCTGGAGCTGTTGGCCCCGGGACCCGACCCAGGTCAGAGGTTGACGATGAGATGAGTGAGAGTAGTATTCTACTATCAGTAGCATTCTACTGATAGTAGATAGTAGTACCAATAACCTTGTACTATCAGTAGTAGTATTCTATCTGTAGACTAGGGTTGCTGGATTGTTACTGACTTGTGTGATGTGAACATCTCCAATCAGATAAGATAAGATAAAATGAACCTTTATTGATCCCTGGAGGGAAATTGGCGTCATAGCAGCATCAACAGTACAGATGAATACAGTAAAAGTAAAGAGAAGGAGCAACGAAGGAAAAGACAATAAAATAAATAAATAAGTAGAACAGTAATCAGTAAAGTGCAGCAGGTGGTGAGTGTTGTATATGCAGAGCATATATATATGTAATTATATAATTATATGTAATTATATACATTTGGTCCAGGAATAAATACGGAGCAGATGATCAGAGTCACATGGGGGTAACCTTGTTTCAGACCTTGGTTCTGGAGCCTGATGGCCACCAACAGAAAGGACCGACCCAGACGGTTTGTAGTGGGCCGAGGGGGGATCGGTCTCTGGCTGAATGGACTCCTCATCTGGACCAGTTGGTCATAGAGGGGGTGGGAGGGGTTCTCCTCCTGGTCCTCCCCTCTGCCACCACCTCCAGACTCCTCACCAGTTTATATCACAATACGCAATGACACCAGAACATCCAAAAATTGACATTTATTGAAAACATATATGTAATCATTTCCAACATTCATATTTTTATCTGACAGAATATTTGATTTCAGTCTTTCAAAATCTACATTTTCTCTGAGGTCAGAAACCTACAACACAGCGGCTCGTCTGCCTGCATCTGTAACATGTAAATTTCTCCACTGTGGGACTAATAAAGGAATATCTTATCTTATCTTATCTTATCTTATCTACCGGATGGAAAATGCTGGTTGCTGCAGTCACACGGCTCTTATTTTGAAAATGTCGCAAACCAGAGCTGCGTCTCAGTTCACTATTTTCTTCCCTTCTCGTCTTCTCGATCCTCTGGCATTTGACATGGAAACTGATCTCTGCACTCCATCTTGGAGGACATCCCGAGTCCTAAAATACAGGTCAAGGATCCAGGGTCAAAGGTCAAGGATCCACGAGGCTTACTGGAGGAACCATGTGGAGGATACACTGGTGAAACCTCTGAAGTTTTTCCTGACACACCCTCATTGATATCAGTTACTGACCGGACTGATGTGATCCACGTCAACATCACTGAGTTTCAGACCAGAGAGAAGACAGATGTCAGGCCAGCAGTTTTCTACTCTGTGTTCTGATCCAGCTTCTGGTGAAATCTGTTAACTGTGTGAATAACAGACAGACCAGGCTGACGGTCTGATCTGTTATTAGCTTTTATGAAAGATACGGTGACACAGAGAGCAGGGTTTGTCTGGTACATCATTGATCTCCATTCCCATCAGCCACCTGTGAGGCTGATCCTTCCTGACCATCAGGTCTGGTATGAGTTACATCATGTCAATGTTCCC
>CAMQGK010000010.1:277500-305000 GCA_947000775.1 Pterois miles
ATCTCTCTATCCATCCATCTATCTATCTATCTGTCTAACTATCTATCATCTATCTGTCTATCTATCTGTCTATCTATCCATCTGTCTATCTATCTGTCTATCTATCTATCTATCTATCTATCTCTCTCTCTCTCTCTCTCTCTCTCTCTCTCTCTAACACTCTGTCTGTCTCTGTCTCTCTGATGTGTTCAGGTTCTTCAGGAAAAAGCAGCTTCAGTGTCTGCTGATGGACCAGGCAGTTCCCCCTCTGAAGGTTCTTCCTCTGATGTCAGTTTACTCCGACAAGCACAACATCTCTCACCTGGTACAGGTAAGAAAGGACCCGGTTCCCCCCTCAGGTGGACCGCAACGAGTCTGGTTCCCCCCTCAGGTGAACCGCACCAAGTCTGGTTCTGGTTCTGTGAGTTTCAGGGTCTGGTGTCCAGTCTGGTGATCCATCAGCCTGAGGATCCGATCAGTTTCCTGATCAGGGAGCTTCAGAGGAGCAGCGTGGATGGTGAGATCAATGTTGATCGCTCTGGTGCCCAGAGAGTCCCTCAGCTGTGTACTGTGTGTATACTGTGTGTACTGTGTGTATACTGTGTGTACTCTGTCTACTGTGTGTATACTGTGTGTACTGTGTGTATACTCTGTGTACTGTGTCTACTGTGTGTACTGTGTGTACTGTGTATGCTGTGTGTGTACTGTGTGTATACTGTGTGTATATTGTGTGTACTGTGTCTACTGTGTCTACAGTGTGTATACTGTGTGTGTACTGTGTCTACTGTGTCTACTGTGTGTACTGTGTGTATACGGTGTGTACTGTGTCTACTGTGTGTACTGTGTGTGTACTGTGTGTATACTGTGTGTGTACTGTGTGTGTACTGTGTGTATACTGTGTGTACTGTGTGTACTGTGTCTACTCTGTGTACTGTGTGTATACTGTGTGCACATGGTGTATACTGTGTGTACTGTGTGTATACTGTGTGTATACTGTGTGTGTACTGCATGTATACTGTGTGTGTACTGTATGTATACGGTGTATACTGTGTGTACTGTGTGTATACTGTGTGTGTACTGCATGTATACTGTGTGTGTACTGTATGTGTACGGTGTATACTGTGTGTACTGTGTGTATACTGTGTGTGTACTGTGTGTATACTGTGTGTGTACTGTGTGTATACTGTGTATGTACTGTATGTATACGGTGCATACTGTGTATACTGTGTGTGTACTGTGTATACTGTGTGTGTACTGTATGTATATGGTGTATACTGTGTGTACTGTGTGTATACTGTGTGTGTACTGTGTTTATACGGTGTATACTGTTTATACTGTGTGTGTACTGTGTGTATACTGTGTGTGTACTGTGTGTATACTGTGTGTGTACTGTATTTATACGGTGTATACTGTGTGTACTGTGTGTATACGGTGTATACTGTGTGTATACTGTGTGTGTACTGTGTGTATACTGTGTGTGTACTGTGTGTATACGGTGTATGCTGTGTGTACTGTGTATACTGTGTGTGTACTGTGTGTATACTGTGTGTACGGTGTATACTGTGTGTACTGTGTGTGTACTGTGTGTATATTGTGTGTACTGTGTGTATACTGTGTGTATACTGTGTGTATATTGTGTGTACTGTGTCTACTGTGTGTACTGTATGTATACGGTGTGTACTGTGTCTACTGTGTGTACTGTGTGTATACTGTGTGTGTACTGTGTGTATACTGTGTGTACGGTGTGTACTGTGTGTATACTGTGTGTGTACTGTGTGTATACTGTGTGTGTACTGTATGTATACGGTGTATACTGTGTGTATACTGTGTGTGTACGGTGTATACAGTGTGTACTGTGTGTATACTGTGTGTGTACTGTGTGTATACTGTGTGTGTACTGTATGTATACGGTGTATACTGTGTATACTGTGTGTGTACTGTGTGTATACTGTGTGTGTACTGTGTGTATGCTGTGTGTGTACTGTATGTATACGGTGTATACTGTGTGTACTGTGTGTATACTGTGTGTGTACTGTGTGTATACTGTGTGTACTGTGTGTGTACTGTGTGTGTACTGTATGTATACGGTGTATACTGTGTGTATACTGTGTGTACTGTGTGTATACTGTGTGTGTACTGTGTGTATACTGTGTGTATACTGTGTGTGTACTGTGTATACTTTGTGTGTACTGTATGTATACGGTGTATACTGTGTGTGTACTGTGTGTATACTGTGTGTACAGTGTATACTGTGTGTACTGTGTGTGTACTGTGTGTGTACTGTATGTATACGGTGTATACTGTGTGTATACTGTGTGTGTACTGTGTGTATACTGTGTGTGTACTGTGTGTATACGGTGTATACTGTGTGTACTGTGTGTGTACTGTGTGTGTTGTGTGTACTGTGTGTACGGTGTATACTGTGTGTACTGTGTGTATCTGTGTGTGTCTGTGTGTTTGTGTGTGTGGTGTATCGGTGTTCTGTGTGTCTGTGTGTCTGTGTGTTACTGTGTGTACGGTGTATACTGTGTGTACTGTGTGTATACTGTGTGTGTACTGTGTGTATACTGTGTGTGTACTGTATGTATATGGTGTATACTGTGTGTACTGTGTGTATACTGTGTGTGTACTGTGTGTATACTGTGTGTGTACTGTGTGTATACTGTGTGTGTACTGTGTGTATACGGTGTATACTGTGTGTACTGTGTGTACTGTGTGTATACTGTGTGTACGGTGTATACTGTGTGTACTGTGTGTATACTGTGTGTGTACTGTGTGTATACTGTGTGTGTACTGTATGTATATGGTGTATACTGTGTGTACTGTGTGTATACTGTGTGTGTACTGTGTGTATACTGTGTGTGTACTGTGTGTATACTGTGTGTGTACTGTGTCTACTGTGTGTACTGTGTGTATACTGTGTGTACTGTGTCTACTCTGTGTACTGTGTGTATGCTGTGTATACCGTGTGTACTGTGTCTACTGTGTGTACTGTGTGTATACTGTGTGTATATTGTGTGTACTGTGTCTACTGTGACTACTGTGTGTATACTGTGTCTACTGTGTGTACTGTGTGTACTGTGTGTATACTGTGTGTACTGTGTCTACTGTGTGTACTGTGACTACTGTGTGTATACTGTGTGTGTACTGTGTGTATACTGTGTGTGTACTGTATGTATACGGTGTATACTGTGTGCACTGTATGTATACTGTGTGTATACTGTATGTATACGGTGTATACTGTGTGTACTGTGTGTATACTGTGTGTGTACTGCATGTATACTGTGTGTGTACTGTATGTATACGGTGTATACTGTGTGTACTGTGTGTATACCGTGTGTGTACTGTGTGTATACTGTGTGTATACTGTGTGTACTGTGTATACTGTGTATACTGTGTGTAGTGATGGTCGGTCGCGAACCAAACGGCTCTTAGAGTCGGCTCTTTGAAGTGAAGACGGGAGCTGTGTGTTTTTTTTTTTTTCTCTCTCTCTCACTTTTTTTTCCTCGCGCCGCACGTGATTGGTCAATATGTGTTTGAGCCTTGTGTTTGCGCTGAGCAGAGGGGGAGGGGCGAGAGTTACACTAACAGCTGAAGTAGCACGAGAGAGAGAGAGAGAGAGAGAGAGAGAGAGAGAGAGAGAGAGAGAGAGAGTCGGGGACAACAAGAAGAGACAACATGGACACATTAGGAAGGTCTAGTAAAGAAAATGAGTGACTCCAGGACCATTTGAATTTTACTGACAATACAAAGGCAGAGTGTAGAGTCTGCAGGAATATCATATAGAGCCACAAACAACCTGCACAGGTAAACAACCTGAGAACAGTCCACCAATCAGAGCAATGGGAAGATAAAACAGTCAGTTGAGTGTGATATTAATGAAGGTGCCAGTGTGTCTACTGCAACGGTTGCTGCTGCTGCAGTAGTAGTAATAGTAGTAGTAGTAGTAGTAGTAGTAGTAGTAGTATCTACAGCATCATGCTGTTCACCACCACAACCACCTAAACCAACCCAGAGCTCTAGAGACAGTTTGTGCAGAAGTCTGTGACCCCAGAAAGACATAACTCAGCTGATGAAGAACTGGCAAAAATGATTGCACTTGATTTCCATCCATTTTCAGCTGTGGATGATAAAGGATTCAGGAAGTTTATTCATGCACTGAATCCTATGTCTGCAATTCCAAGCAGGAAAACAAAAATCATCCCAATTAATTAAAGCAACAAAATAACCTGAAGAGCCGTTTGGGAGCCGAAATAGCCGGTTCTCTAAAAAGAGCCGGAATTCCAATCACTAACTGTGTGTACTGTGTGTATACTGTGTATACTGTGTGTACTGTGTGTATATTGTGTGTACTGTGTGTATACTGTGTGTATACTGTGTGAACTATGATACTGTCATACAGCAGTCGCTGGCTCGGCCACCAGGTGGAGCTGTAACTCCTCACATCACTTTTATTTCATCACTCTTATTATTGATTTCAAGACCAACACCCATCATATGATCATTTTCATGGACCCCAGGAAAACATAGAAATACGAATCACATAGATATGAAAGACTGTCTTGAACCATCTGAATCTAAAATCATCTTCAATCACATGTCTGCTCATGTGACTGTTCTTGTCTCTGTGTGTCTGTCAGGCCCCAGAGTGCTGCTGCTTGGTCCGCCTGCTGTGGGGAAACACACCCTGGTGAGTTATGACCACAGTTATAATCACTTATAATCACAGTTATGATCTGAGCTACGATCAGTTATGATCACAGTTATAATCTGTTATAATCACAGTTATACTCTGTTATAATCACAGTTATGATCTGAGCTACGATCAGTTATGATCACAGTTATAATCTGTTATAATCACAGTTATGATCTGAGCTACGATCAGTTATGATCACAGTTATAATCTGTTATAATCACAGTTATACTCTGTTATAATCACAGTTATGATCTGAGCTACGATCAGTTATGACCACAGTTATAATCTGTTATAATCACAGTTATACTCTGTTATAATCACAGTTATGATCTGAGCTACGATCAGTTATGACCACAGTTATAATCTGTTATAATCACAGTTATACTCTGTTATAATCACAGTTATGATCTGAGCTACGATCAGTTATGATCACAGTTATAATCTGTTATAATCACAGTTATGATCTGAGCTACGATCAGTTATGATCACAGTTATAATCTGTTATAATCACAGTTATAATCACTTATAATCACAGTTATGATCTGAGCTACGATCAGTTATGATCACAGTTATAATCTGTTATAATCGCAGTTATGATCTGAGCTATGATCACTTATGACCACATTTATAATCACTTATAATCACAGTTATGATCTGAGCTATGATCAGTTATGACCACAGTTATAATCACTTATAATCACAGTTATGATCTGAGCTACGATCAGTTATGACCACAGTTATAATCTGTTATAATCACAGTTATACTCTGTTATAATCACAGTTATGATCTGAGCTACGATCAGTTATGACCACAGCTATAATCTGTTATAATCACAGTTATAATCACTTATAATGACAGTTATGATCTGAGCTAGGATCAGTTATGATTACAGTTATAATCACTTGTAATCACAGTTATGATCTGAGCTATGATCACTTATGACCACAGTTATAATCACTTATAATCACAGTTATGATCTGAGCTATGATCAGTTATGACCACAGTTATAATCACTTATAATCACAGTTATGATCTGAGCTACGATCAGTTATGATCACATTTATAATCACTTATAATCACAGTTATGATCTGAGCTATGATCAGTTATGATCAGTTATAATCTGTTATAATCTCAGTTATGATCTGAGCTACGATCAGTTATGATCACAGTTATAATCTGTTATAATCACAGTTATACTCTGTTATAATCACAGTTATGATCTGAGCTACGATCAGTTATGACCACAGTTATAATCTGTTATAATCACAGTTGTAATCATAGTTCTAATCAGTTCTGATCACAATGCGTTTAGCAATGTCATCGTCTCGTCCAGGTCACAGTCAGAGGGAATTAAACTGCTCCATTGTTACAATGGTATCAATGTTGTCATTTCTTCTTCTGTGGTGCTCATTGTCATCCTTCAGGCCAGGAAGCTGAGTGCTGAGCTGAGAGCTGTCCATGTGACCACAGGCCGGCTAAGGCTGAACCAATCAGAGCGGCCCGCACAGGCACGCCAACACACACTCTCACTGTGATGTCATCTGAATACCTGAATCAACACAAATCCCTCACTGGCTTGTGTGTGTGTGTGTGTGTGTGTGTGTGTGTGTGTGTGTGTGTGTGTGTGTGTGTGTGTGTGTGTGTGTGTGTGTGTGTGTGTGTGTGTGTGTGTGTGTGTGTGTGTGTGTCTGTGTGTGTCTGTGTGTGTGTGTGTGTGTTCAGCAGCTTCCTGCTGAGCTGCTGGTCCGACTGATTCATCAGAGACTGAATGAGACCGACTGCTTCAACAGGGTGAGTCTGGAGCTCTGACCTGCTCTTTAGTATATTTAACATTTCAGTATGAAACCACTCAAATATTACGCCACCATACTACACCAGCATAGATATCCCACAATGCAATGCGGTAGTGATGTCAACGCCCATGAGAGACATTGACGGACGGCTCTGTAACGGCAGTAACGCTTCAGTTTAACTGTTAAATATCAAATTCCTCTTTGCTCAATGTTATAATACAGTTTGACATTAGTTCAGACTTGATTCTCACAAACTGTCGTTTGGTCCTTGGTCCTGGACTTTGGTATGTGTTACCATGGTTCTACTGTTAAAGACCAGGACGCGTCCCTGATGTCTCCGCTGTGATAAAGCTGTGAAACTCAGTCTGAGTTGATCAACCTTCAAACTCAGATCTGCCTGTCTCTCTCTGACTGTCTCCCTCTCTGATCTGCTGCTGTGATGATAATAATTAGCACTCTGGTCGCCGTTGTGTCGTACTACGATTCCCAGCAGGCCAAGCAGCGTGTTGGCGCATCTCCCCAGAGATCAGCTGATCAAACGGACACGCTGCTGTCACATCACGCTTGTTATTTTCTCTGGAGCTTGTCCTCTCTGCTGCTCCTCATTAGCATCACATCCCGTTCCCTGTCAGTGGTCGTCAGGACGCTGAGTGCTGCTTTCTGATCACTTTAAGGGAATTAAAGAATGTGAAGCTGCTGTCAGCAGCACCCACATAACAACAACAACAACAACAACAACAACTGCACTTATCTGTGATTGAATGGCTACCCTCTGTTCAAATATCTGTTCAATGTCTCCTCACTATCTGCTCACTCTCTGTTCACAAGCTATTCACTCTGCAGACTTCATTGAGAGGGGTCTAGAGTTCATTTAGGAGGGTCTGTAGTTCATTTAGGTGGTTCTAGAGTTCATTTAGGAGGGTCTAGAGTTCATTTAGGAGGGTCTGTAGTTCATTTAGGTGGTTCTAGAGTTCATTTAGGAGGGTCTAGAGTTCATTTAGGAGGGTCTGTAGTTCATTTAGGAGGTTCTAGAGTTCATTTAGGTGGTTCTAGAGTTCATTTAGGAGGGTCTAGAGTTCATTAAGGAGGGTCTAGCGTTCATTTAGGTGGTTCTAAAGTTCATTTAGGTGGTTCTAGAGTTCATTTAGGAGGGTCTAGAGTTCATTTAGGAGGGTCTAGAGTTCATTTAGGTGGTTCTAGAGTTCATTTAGGAGGGTCTAGAGTTCATTTAGTTGTTCTAGAGTTCATTTAGGAGGGTCTAGAGTTCATTTAGGTGGTTCTAGAGTTCATTTAGGAGGGTCTAGAGTTCATTTAGGTGGTTCTACAGTTCATTTAGGAGGGTCTAGAGTTCATTTAGGAGGGTCTAGAGTTCATTTAGGTGGTTCTACAGTTCATTTAGGAGGGTCTAGAGTTCATTTAGGTTGTTCTAGAGTTCATTTAGGAGGGTCTGGAGTTCATTTAGGAGGGTCTAGAGTTCATTTAGGTGGTTCTACATATCATTTAAGAGGGTCTAGAGTTCATTTAGGTGGTTCTACAGTATTTAGGAGGGTGAGTTCATTTAGGTTGTTCGAGAGTTCATTTAGGAGGGTCTAGAGTTCATTTAGGTTGTTCGAGAGTTCATTTAGGAGGGTCTGGAGTTCATTTAGGAGGGTCTAGAATTCATTTAGGGGGTTCTGGAGTTCATTTAGGTGGTACTAGAGCTCATTTAGGAGGGTCTAGAGTTCATTTAGGAAGGTCTAGAGTTGATTTAGGTGGTTCTGGAGTTCATTTAGGTGGTTCTAGAGTTCATTTAGGAGGATCTAGAGTTCATTTAGGTGGTTCTACCGTTATATTCGTTCATATTCAGTTCATATTCAGTGTGTGTTATAGTGTGTATTCAGTGTGTGTTAAAGTGTATATTCAGTGTGTGTTATAGTGTGTATTCAGTGTGTGTTATAGTGTGTATTCAGTGTGTGTTATAGTATATATACAGTGTGTGTTATAGTGTGTATTCAGTGTGTGTTATAGTGTGTATTCATTGTGTGTTATAGTGTTCATTCAGTGTGTGTTATAGTGTGTATAGTGTGTATAGTGTATAGTGTGTATTCAGTGTGTGTTATAGTGTGTATTCATTGTGTGTTATAGTGTGTATTCAGTGTGTGTTATAGTGTGTATTCATTGTGTGTTATAGTGTGTATTCAGTGTGTGTTATAGTGTGTATATTATAGTGTGTATTCAGTGTGTATGTGGTAGGAGGGTCTGAGAGTTCATTTAGGTTGTTCTAGAGTTCAGGTCTGGAGTTCATTTAGGGTGGTTGGTTTTGGGGTATAGTTCATTTAGGAGGGTCTAGAGTTATTTGTGTTTTGGTGGTTGTTGGGGAGGGTCTAGAGTTCATTTAGGTGGTTCTAGCAGTTCATTTAGGAGGGTCTAGAGTTCATTTAGGTTGTTCTGGAGAGTTCATTTAGGAGTCTAGAGTTAATTTGGTGGTTCTAAGTTATTATAATGATCAAAAGAAATATAGAAAAGGTTAGAATTAATATAGAAGTGATTAAAATTAATAAATGTTGATAGAGTGTAAAGTGTGGGGGTGTGTGTATTCAGTGTGTGTTCTAGTGTGCATTTAGGATGTGTGTTATAGTGTGTATTCAGCGTGTGTTAAAGTGTGTATTCAGTGTGTGTTAAAGTGTGTATGCAGTGTGTATTAGTGTGTGTATAGGTGTATTAGGTGTGTATAGGTGATTGTGGAAGTGTGAAGTGTGGAAGTGTTAAAAGGTGAGTGTGAGGGGAGGAGAATGGAGAGGGTGAGGGGGAAAGATGGGGTAAGGGAGGGAGGATGTGGTGGGGGGTGGGGGGGGGGGGGGGTGGGGTCTAGAGTTCATTTAGGTGGTTCTGGAGTTCATTTAGAAGGGTTGAGAGTTCATTTAGGTGGTTCTAGAGTTCATTTAGGTGGTACTAGAGTTCATTTAGGAGGGTCTAGAGTTCATTTAGGAAGGTCTAGAGTTGATTTAGGTGGTTCTAGGGTTCATTTAGGAGGGTCTAGAGTTCATTTAGGTGGTTCTGGAGTTCATTTAGTAGGGTCTAGAGTTCATTTAGGAGGGTCCAGAGTTCATTTAGGTGGTTCTGGAGTTCATTTAGAAGGGTTGAGAGTTCATTTAGGTGGTTCTAGAGTTCATTTAGGTGGCACTAGAGTTCATTTAGGAGGGTCTAGAGTTCATTTAGGTGGTTCTAGAGTTCATTTAGGAGGTTCTAGAGTTCATTTAGGTGGTTCTAGAGTTCATTTAGGTGGTACTAGAGTTCATTTAGGAGGGTCTAGAGTTCATTTAGGTGGTTCTGGAGTTCATTTAGTAGGGTCTAGAGTTCATTTAGGAGGGTCCAGAGTTCATTTAGGTGGTTCTGGAGTTCATTTAGAAGGGTTGAGAGTTCATTTAGGTGGTTCTAGAGTTCATTTAGGAGGTTCTAGAGTTCATTTAGGTGGTTCTAGAGTTCATTTAGGAGGGTCTAGAATTCATTTAGGTGGTTCTAGAGTTCATTAAGGAGGGTCTAGAGTTCATTTAGGTGGTTCTAGAGTTCATTTAGGAGGGTCTAGAATTCATTTAGGTGGTTCTAGAGTTCATTTAGGAGGTTCTAGAGTTCATTAAGGAGGGTCTAGAGTTCATTTAGGTGGTTCTAGAGTTCATTTAGGAGGATCTAGAGTTAATTTAGGTGGTTCTACCGTTCATTATATTTGTTCATATTCAGTGTGCGTTATAGTGTGTATTCAGTGTGTATTCAGTGTGTATTCAGTGTATATTCAGTGTGTGTTCAGTGTGTATTCAGTGTGTGTTCTAGTGTGTATTCAGTGTGTGTTCTAGTGTGTATTCAGTGTGTGTTATAGTGTGTATTCAGCGTGTGTTAAAGTGTGTATTCAGTGTGTGTTAAAGTGTGTATGCAGTGTGTATTCAGTGTGTGTTATAGTGTGTATTCAGTGTGTGTTATAGTGTGTATTCATTGTGTGTTATAGTGTGTATTCAGTGTGTGTTATAGTGTGTATATTATAGTGTGTATTCAGTGTGTATTCAGTTTGTGTTATAGTGTGTATTCAGTGTGTGTTATAGTGTGTATTCAGTGTGTTATAGTGTGTGTTATAGTGTGTATTCAGTGTGTGTTATAATGTGTATTCAGTGTGTGTTATAGTGTGTATTCAGTGTGTGTTTTCAGTGTGTGTTATAGTGTGTATTCAGTGTGTGTTATAGTGTGTATTCAGTGTGTGTTATAGTGTGTATTCAGTGTGTATTCACCACATCAGGCAGTGTGAATGGAGGATGATTGACAGCTCCCATCAAGACCCGCCTCATCCTGTCACATTAAATACCTCTCTCTCCCTCTCTCCCCCCTCTATTTCTCCCTCTCCCTCTCTCTCCTCTCTCTCTCCCCTCTCTTTCTCTCTGTCCCTCTCCCTCCTCTCTTTCTCCCTCTCCCTCTCTCTCTCTCTCCCTCTCCGTCTCTCTCTCCGTCTGTTATGTAGATGATGAAATTTTAAAAACATATATTTCTTATTTTATTCTTGAATAAATGTGTTTTATTGCATCCTGTCTGCAGCCAGCAGGGGGCGACTCCTCTGGGTCTACAGAGGTCTACAGGAAATGATCCTCTCTGATTGATTACCTCAGTAAACCGTCAACACTAGTTTGTGGTCTCAGTCACCAGTTTCTAGTCTTCAGCAGGATGTTCATGTAGTGAATGATGGTCCATCTATCGACAGGTAGACCACACAGCAGGGGGCTTTAGGGCGGGGCTACCTGGTGATGGACAGGTTGCTACCACGGTGTTTTCCGGTCTGGGTGTTGTCGTAAAACTTTCATCCTTTCACAGTGTGTTTTCACTTCATCATAATTAGAATATTTTATGTATTAGTTCAGCTCTCTGGTGCTACTTCTGGTTGCAAAGAAAAAACAAGATGGAGACGGCCAAAAACCAGAGAACGCCACCTTATTAGTATTCAAGGTGAACTAGCTAAAGGAGAACTAGCTAAAGATGAACTAGCTAAAGGAGAACTAGCTAAAACTGAACTAGCTAAAGGTGAACTAGCTAAAGAGAACTAGCTAAAGGTGAACTAGCTAAAGGAGAACGAGCTAAAACTGAACTAGCTAAAGGTGAACTAGCTAAAGGTGAACTAGCTAAAGGAGAACAAGCTAAAGGTGAACTAGCTAAAGGTGAACTTGCTAAAGGTGAACTAGCTAAAGGTGAACTAGCTAAAGATGAACTAGCTAAAGGAGAACTAGCTAAAACTGAACTAGCTAAAGGTGAACTAGCTAAAGGAGAACTAGCTAAAGGTGAACTTGCTAAAGGTGAACGAGCTAAAACTGAACTAGCTAAAGGAGAACTAGCTAAAGGTGAACTAGCTAAAGGAGAACAAGCTAAAGGTGAACTAGCTAAAGGAGAACTAGCTAAAGGTGAACTAGCTAAAGGTGAACTTGCTAAAGGTGAACTAGCTAAAACTGAACTAGCTAAAGGAGAACTAGCTAAAGGAGAACTAGCTCAAGAGGAACTAGCTGAAGGAGAACTAGCTAAAGGGGAACTAGCTAAAGATGAACTAGCTAAAGGGGAACTAGCTAAAGGGGAACTAGTTAAAGGAGAACTAGCTAAAGGTGAACTTGCTAAAGGTGAAGTAGCTGAAGGAGAGCTAGCTAAAGGGGAACTAGCTAAAGGTGAACTAGCTAAAGGAGAACTAGCTAAAGGTGAACTTGCTAAAGGTGAACTAGCTAAAACTGAACTAGCTAAAGGAGAACTAGCTAAAGGGGAACTAGCTAAAGGGGAACTAGCTAAAGATGAACTAGCTAAAGGGGAACTAGCTAAAGGAGAACTAGCTAAAGGGGAACTAGCTAAAGGAGAACTAGCTAAAGGTGAACTTGCTAAAGGTGAACTAGCTGAAGGAGAACTAGCTAAAGGGGAACTAGCTAAAGGAGAACTAGCTAAAGGTGAACTAGCTAAAACTGAACTAGCTAAAGGAGAACTAGCTAAAGGTGAACTAGCTAAAGGAGAACTAGCTAAAGGGGAACTAGCTAAAGGAGAACAAGCTAAAGGGGAACTAGCTAAAGGTGAACTTGCTAAGGTGAACGAGCTAAAACTGAACTAGCTAAAGGAGAACTAGCTAAAGGGGAACTAGCTAAAGATGAACTAGCTAAAGGGGAACTAGCTAAAGGGGAACTAGCTAAAGGAGAACTAGCTAAAGGTGAACATGCTAAAGGTGAACTAGCTGAAGGAGAACTAGCTAAAGGGGAACTAGCTAAAGGAGAACTAGCTAAAGGTGAACTAGCTAAAACTGAACTAGCTAAAGGAGAACTAGCTAAAGGAGAACTAGCTAAAGGTGAACTAGCTAAAGGGGAACTAGCTAAAGGAGAACAAGCTAAAGGGGAACTAGCTAAAGGTGAACTTGCTAAAGGTGAACTAGCTAAAACTGAACTAGCTAAAGGAGAACGAGCTAAAGGTGAATTAGCTAAAGGGGAACTAGCTAAAAGGGAACTAGCTAAAGGAGAACAAGCTAAAGGTGAACTAGCTAAAACTGAACTAGCTAAAAGGAACTAGCTAAAGATGAAAAAAGGGGAACTAGCTAAAGGAGAACTAGCTAAAGGGAACTAGCTAAAGGAGAACTAGCTAAAGGTGAACTTGCTAAAGGTGAACTAGCTGAAGGAGAACTAGCTAAAGGGGAACTAGCACAAGGTGAACTTGCTAAAGGTGAACTAGCTAAAACTGAACTAGCTAAAGGTGAACTAGCTAAAGAAGAAGAAGAAGAAGATAGTCCTTTATTAGTCCCACTAGGGGAAATTCAATTTTTTCACTCTGTTGTTAACTTATACACGGTACATGCAGACCTGAACACACACATGCACAAACATGCATCAATGGAGAGATGTCAGAGTGAGGGGGCTGCTCCTGCTCCTGACAAGCCCCCGAGCAGTTGGGGGGTTCGGTGCCTTGCTCGGGGGCACCTCGGCAGTGCCCAAAGAGGTAACTGGCACCTCTCCAGCTACCAGTTCACACTCAGTTCTTGGTCCATGTTGGGACTTGAACCGGTGACCCTCCGGTTCCCAAGCCAACTCCCTACAGACTGAGCTACTGCCGCCCCCCAAGGAGAACTAGCTAAATGAGAACTAGCTAAAGGGGAACTAGCTAAAGGTGAACTAGCTAAAGGAGAACTAGTTAAAGGGGAACTAGCTAAAGGTGAACTAGCTAAAGGAGAACTAGCTAAATGAGAACTAGCTAAAGGTGAACTAGCTAAAGGTGAACTAGCTAAAGGAGAACTAGCTAAATGAGAACTAGCTAAAGGGGAACTAGCTAAAGGTGAACTAGCTAAAGGAGAACTAGTTAAAGGGGAACTAGCTAAAGGTGAACTAGCTAAAGGAGAACTAGCTAAATGAGAACTTGCTAAAGGGGAACTAGCTAAAGGTGAACTAGCTAAAGGAGAACTAGTTAAAGGGGAACTAGCTAAAGGTGAACTAGCTAAAGGAGAACTAGCTAAATGAGAACTAGCTAAAGGGGAACTAGTTAAAGGGGAACTAGCTAAAACTGAACTAGCTAAAGGTGAACTTGCTAAAGAATAACTAGTTAACTAGTTGTTAACTACTAGAACTAGTTGTTGGGGGCGGCAGTAGCTCAGTCCGTAAGGACTTGGGTTAGGACGCGGAGGACGCTGGTTCAAGACCCCCATGGACCAAGACCAACTGGTTGCTGGAGAGATGCCAGTTTACCTCTTGGGCACTGCCGAGGTGCCCCTGAGCAAGGCACCAAACCCCCAACTGCTCTGGGTGCTTGTCAGGAGCAGCCCCCTCACTCTGACATCTCTCCATTGACATGTATATGTACTGTGTGAACAACAGAGTGTAAAACTGAATTTCCCCACTGTGGGATTAATAAAGGAATATCTTAAAGGGGAAATAGCTAAAGGTGAACCACCTTTCAAAGACACATAAATACTTCAAAACTTCACCAGCGGGAGAACATCTTTAACATGCACTGTGTGTGTGTGTGTGTGTGTGTGTGTGTGTGTGTGTGTGTGTGTGTGTGTGTGTGTGTGTGTGTGTGTGTCTTACAGGGCTGGGTTTTGGAGGGAATCCCTCAGACTCATCTGCAGGCTCTGAGTCTCCAGCAGGCCGGAGTCATCCCCGAACATGTTGGTGAGAAAAAATTATCAGCCCACAGCTCATTTTCATTTAAATATACACTCCTGATCAAAATCTTAAGACCAGTTAAAAAATTGCAAGAATTTGCATTTTGCACTGTTGTATCTTAAGAAGGTTCTAAGTAGAGTTTCAAAATACAAAAAGAAGAAATGAGAGCAAGAGACTAAATGTTTTGAGCAGGCAATTTATTGAAAAGAACAATTTAACTGAAATAGGCTGTTCATCAGCTGATCAAAAGTTTAAGACCACATCCTTTAAAAGCCCAAATCTGTGCAAAAATTTGGATTCCATGTCATTTTCTGTCAAGTAATCACACTGTCAAGACCTCTTGATGGGAAAAGCAAAAAAACTCACTGCCTTGGAACGTGGCAGGATTGTTGAGCTGCATAGACAAGGCCTCTCACAGCGTGCCATCGCTGCTGAGGTTGGACGCAGTAAGACAGTCATTTTGCATTTCTTAAAAGATCCTGAGGTTTATAGAACAAAAAAATCAAGTGGTAGACCCAAAAAAATCTCACCGGCACCGAGCCGGAGGATCCGAACGGCTGTCCGTCAAGACACGGGACGATCCTCATCCCAAATTAAGGCCATTACTGGTGCTGACTGCAGCCCAATAACCATCAGACGGCATCTGCAAAGGAACGGCTTCAAAAACAAAAAACCTCTTCAAAGGCCACGTCTCCTTCAACGCCACAAAATTGCCCGTTTGGCCTTTGCGAGGGAGCACCAAACATGGGACGTTCAAAGTTGGAAGAAAGTTTTATTCTCTGATGAGAAAAAATGTAACCTTGATGGTCCTGATGGCTTCCAACGCTACTGGCATGACAAGGAGATGCCACCTGAGATTTTTTCAACACGGCACAGCGGAGGGGGCGCCATCATGATCTGGGCTGCTTTTTCCTTCAATGGAACAATGGAGCTCCAGGTTGTGCAGGGCGTCAAACAGCAGCTGGCTACGTGGAGATGTTGCAGCGGGCATCCCTCATGACTGAGGGCCCTCGTCTGTGTGCTGATGACTGGGTTTTTCAGCAGGACGATGCTGCGATTCACAATGCCCGTCTGACAAAGGAGTTTTTTCAGGAGAATAACATCACTCTTTTGGATCATCCTGCATGTTCCCCTGATCTAAATCCAATTGAGAACATTTGGGGATGGATGGCAAGGGAAGTTTACAAAAATGGACATCAGTTCCAGACAGTGGATGCCCTTCGTGAAGCCATCTTCACCACTTGGAGCAACATTCCTACAAGCCTTTTGGAAACACTCGCATCAAGCATGCCAACACCAATTTTTGAAGTGATCAACAATAATGGTGGAGCTGCTCATTACTGAGTCTGTTTTTGAGACTTTAATTTCTGTTTTAGGGGTTTTTTTGAGCTATGGTCTTAAACTTTTGATCAGCTGATGAACAGCCTATTTCAGTTAAATTGTTCTTTTCAATAAATTGCCTGCTCAAAACATTTAGTCTCTTGCTCTCATTTCTTCTTTTTGCATTTTGAAACTCTACTTAGAACCTTCTTAAGATACAACAGTGCAAAACGTAAATTCTTGCAATTTTTTAACTGGTCTTAAGATTTTGATCAGGAGTGTATATATATATATATATATATATATATATATATATATATATATATATATATATATATTACCATACTGTGTGTGTGGTGTGTATAGTGGTGTTGGAGGCTCCTGATGGTGTGTTGTTGGAGAGGAGTCGGGGGAAACTGGTCGACCCGCTGACAGGAGGTGAGTCCAGTTCAGTCCAGTCCAGCAACCATAAAGACATTTCACTTAACACTGTAGCAACATGGGAAGTGGAGTTTACTATTGTAGCAGGATGCTGGAGCAGGACAACACCTCAACCACGCCACTTCCTTTATTTCCTGTAGATACCTGCCTAACTGACTCCTGTTACGCTCTAGCATTCACTGCCGAGCACACAGAAAAGTGAGCTATTTAAGTCAGCGGAGTACCAGTTAGAGAACCGGAGTAAACCCCACTAACCTGCATGTCTTTGGACTGTGGGAGGAAACCAGACAACCGGAGTAAACCAACACAACACGGGAGAGCATGCTAACTCCACACAGACGGGCCCCAAGCCGGATTTGAATGTGCAGCCCTGGAGAATAAGCTAAGAAAAATAAATAAATAAAAAATTGCACCAAGCACCAACGTCCTTCCATCCTGTGCTAACTTATCTTCGCCATATGAATCATCCTCCAAGAGCGTTCCTCCATCTTCAGTGTGTATCTCATGTTCTCGGTCAGTTCATCACCATCGCTGACTCTCCTTCTTGCTTCTCATTCCAGAAGTTCAGAAGCTTGGTCCCTCTTGCAGACACCAATCCATTACATGTTCCCCATATTTGGCCCTTATACTGCAGGTGGTTGCCTTTGCTCATCCTGTGACGGCCATCAAAGTCTATCTAAGCAGAATAAACTTCTTCTCTAAGGCCCGTCCTCCAGCCATCCTCAATTAACTGCACTTCTCAAAGGTCATTTACGCAAAGAGCCCACAACAAATACTCATTTCCTTCCCTTCACCATTGTCTTGCTGCCATGATGCATCCACACCATCCAATCCGGATACAGCAACCCCCATGCTGCTCCAACTCAAACGTGATGCCATATTCTCACTGGCCGTTTTCGGCTTCCTCAGATATTGGGAGATTGCTGCTTCAGCCCTTCAATTCAACCCTCGCCACCATGCCGGCATGTCGGTCTTGACTTTTTTCTCAGAAGATACCATGGTGTTCTACTTAAAGCGAACTAAAACCAACCAATCTAGTCAAACTATACCAGTCTTTTATTTCTAAACAAAGTAAATGCTGAATTATTTTGAGACCCTTACCAACTACTTACAGTTCCAGAAATTCCCCTCTCTGTCTCTGAGTCTGGTCAAGTGGCTACTCGGTCCTGGGTCCACCATCACTTTCACCACGTCTTCTCTTCTTCTGTCCTTGCCCTTTATTCCAAACACTTGCTCAGGATCAGAACGGCTACTTCAGCCTCCCATAATGTAACTTAATCCATATCATGACCCACTGGTGTTCACAAAAATATCCCCATTTCATCCACTCAAGTCTCAAAGATCTCAGATCAGCTCAATCCATTATCATGTACCAGGGAGTTTAGGGGGTCCGTCTTGCCTGAACACCATGGCTGATCCTCAGTCGAAGCTCCCCACACTGTATCTGACTCGGTAGACAAACTACAAGTATCATCTGTGTTTTCCTTCAATGAACGGTTAAATCACACCTTGTTGATGGCATGTTTCTTGCAAGTGAAATGACTGTTACTCCAAATAAGAAAAGAAATTCAGTTTATTTGTGTCAGCTGATGTCGGACAAGATGTCTCAGAGGGTCTGACAGGTCGGACCTGACTGATCCCTGAGCTGAGGGGTCCACAGGGTCCACCACTGATGGAGTCAAAGCTCTGATCATCCTGCAGATGTGTACCATCAGACCTTCATCTGGCCGGCGGACGACTCTGTCGCTCAGCGGCTAGAGGAGGGCCGAAGCCCGTCAGAGGAGCAGCAATTGGCTGAGCTGCAGCTTTACCGCTCTGAGATCACAGGCCTGAGCTCAGCCTATCAGCATGTCCTGAAGATCATCAACGCTGACCAGCCACACACCGATGTCTACCAACAAGGTATCAGGTACACCATACTACACTGCACTATATAACACCACACTACACTGTACTACACTGTACTACACTATACTACACTACACTACACTACACTGCTCTACACTACACTGTACTACACTGCACTACACTGTACTGTACTACACTATACTACACTATGCTACACTACACTGTACTACACTGCTCTACACTACACTGTACTACACTGCACTACACTGTACTGTACTACACTATGCTACACTACACTGTACTACACTGCTCTACACTACACTGTACTACACTGCACTACACTGTACTGTACTACACTATGCTACACTACACTGTACTACACTACACTGTACTACCCACTGCACTACACTACACTGTACTACACTACACTGTACACTACACTACACTGTACTACACTACCTACACTGACTACACTACACTGTACTACACTACACTACACTACATTTACTCCTCCTCCTCTCTCTACACTGCACTACACTACACTGCACTACACTTTACTACACTATACTCCTGCACTACACTACACTGCACTGCACTACACTATACTACACTGCACTACACTATCTGTACTACACTACACTGTATGACACTACACTGCTCTACACTACACTGTACTACACTACACTGACTACACAAGACTACACTACACTCTACTGTACTACACTATACTACACGACCCTACACTGTACGACACTACACTGCTCTACACTACACTGTACTACACTATACTACACTACATTTACTACACTACACTCTCTACACTACACTTACTACACCATTATACACCACATTTACACCACTCCTCTCCCCCCCCCCCCCCCACTACACTTTACTACACTATACTACCTACTTGCACTACACTACACTGCTCTACACTACACTATACTACACTATACTACACTACATTGTACTACACTACACTGCTCTACACTACTGTACTACCAACTACACACTGTACTACACTACACTGCACTACACTACATTGTACTACACTACACTGTACTACACTAAGACTACACTACACTCTCTACACTACACTGTACTACACTATACTACACTACATTGTACTACACTACACTGCTCTACACTACACTGTACTACACTATACTACACTACATTGTACTACACTACACTGCTCTACACTACACTGTACTACACTATACTACACTACATTGTACTACACTACACTGCTCTACACTACACTGTACTACACTATACTACACTACATTGTACTACACTACACTGCTCTACACTACACTGTACTATTTATTATTATTTAGACATTGCGCCGCCTTCAGAGTGGCAGCTCGTCTCAGCAGCTCTCTCTCTCTGTTTTCACTTTCTTGTCTTTTTCTCAGAACTTCTGGTAACTTTCTACCACTGTTAGTGGGTGTAGCTCTCACTTAACGATAGAACTACACACCAGTGTAAATAGTTTGTAGAAGTTGTCCTTTTTCTCTGCATTTTCTTCACTTATCATTCGACCATGCCACCGACGAACAACAACAACAACAACAACAATGGAGACGGCCGCCGGCACTCGGACGTGTATTCGCGTGGAGCGCTCCTCGCCCTTCGGGACCAAGTAGCGGCGCCACCGGAGACGAGGAAGCAGAGCCGGCGCTCTGGTGAGGGCGAAGAGGGAGAGACGGAGGACCTTTAAACCCGTCCTGCCCTCTGTCATCATGGGGAATGTCCGCTCACTCGCCAACAAAACAGACGAACTATCAGCCCTAGTGAGGAGCCAGAGGGAAGACAGGGAGGCCAGTTTGCTGTTTTACGAGACATGGCTGAACGGGACGACACCGGACTGCTTAGTGGAGCCGACCGGCTTCACTTTAGTGAGAGCGGACAGGGACAAGCAGAGCGGTAAGAGGACAGGAGGGGGGCTCGCTGTCCTTGTTAACCGTCCATGGTGTAATCCTGATCACGTCTCTGTTAAACTCATCTGTGAGTCTGAGGCCTTATTATCTGCCATCACAGTCATTGTGAATATTCCCCCGGGCGCCGTGGCTGCACAGGCGAGTGACGCCATCAGCGGAGGAGGAGGAGCTGAGGGAGTGTTACAGGACTACAGACTGGGGGATGTTTGAGAGGGTCCACGGTGAGGACATCGAGGAACTCTCTCACACCATAACGGACTACATCCGGTTCTGTGAGGAGAGCATCGTACCCACCAAAAAGGTACGCTGCTTTCCCAACAACAAGCCCTGGATCACAGGACACATTAAAACCCTGTTGAACAGGAGGAAGAGGGCTTTCATGGCCAGGGACACAGAGGGGACCAAGGCTGTCCAGAAAGAGCTGAAGAAGGAGCTTCAGCTGGCTAAGGACGCCTACAAGGACAAGCTGGAGGGGACATTACAAGCCAGCAGCTCCAGGGAGGTGTGGGGAGGCTTCAGGAGGATAACGGGCTACAAACAGCCAGGTCCTGCAGTGGAGGGGAACCTGGAACAGGACAACCAGTTAAACCTGGTCTTCAACAGGTTTGACCATCCGGCCCCCAACAGCCCAGCAGGACATCCTGAGCCTCCACCCACCACCTCTGGAGCCCCCCTACCCTCTTCCTCTCTCTCCTATCCTAACCTCTCCATCCCCTCCTCCCCCTCCTCTCCCTTCAACCCCAGCACCCCTCCCCCCACTCCCCCCACTCTCCTGCCCTCACCTCTCCGACCCCTCATCTCCCTCCCCCTTCCCTCTCTCTCAGCACCATCCCTGATCATCACATCCAGCCAAGTGATGAAGCATCTCTCCAGGGTGAACACCAACAAGGCCAGGGGGCCTGACAACATCAACCCCAGGGTGCTCAAGGCGTGTTCAGGGCAGCTGGCAGGAGCGTTCCAGCCCCTCTTCAACCTCTCTCTCAGGCTGAAGAAGGAACCAGAACTCTGGAAGACCTCCTGCATCGTCCCAGTGCCCAAGAAAGGACTCCCGAGCACCCCCAATGACTACAGGCCAGTCACTCTGACGTCACACGTCATGAAGATCCTGGAGAGACTGGTCCTGCAGCACCTCAGGCCCCTGGTGAGTGACTCCCTGGACCCCCTACAGTTTGCATACCAGGCAAACATCCATCATTTACATGCTGCACAGAGCCTCCACACACCTGGAGAAGCAGAGCACAGTGAGAATCATGTTCTTCCAGCTCAATATTGGTCAGACCAAAGAGCTGGTGGTGGATTTCCAGAGGAGGAGGAAGAGCTCCCCTACTCCCATCACCATCCGTGGGGAGGAGGTGGAGGTGGTGGACAACTACAAGTCCAGATGAGGAGTCCGTTCAGCCAGAGACCGATCCCCCCTCGGCCCACTACAAACCGTCTGGGTCGGTCCTTTCTGTTGGTGGCCATCAGGCTCCAGAACCAAGGTCTGAGTCAGAACCAAGGTCTGAACCAGAACCAAGGTCTGACCCCCATGTGACTCTGATCATCCGTATTTATTCCTGGACCAAATGTATATAATTACATATAATTATATAATTACATATATATATGCTCTGCATATACAATACTCACCACCTGCTGCACTTTACTTATTTAATATTTATTTATTGTAAATTTCTCCACTGTGGGACTAATAAAGGAATATCTTATCTTATCTTATCTTATTACTGTTACTTATCTTATTTACTTTATTGTCAATTTCCTTCATTGCACCTTCTCTTTTAATTTTACTAGACTGTATTCATCTGTACTGTTGATGCTGCTATGACCCCCAATTTCAGAAAGAAAGAAAGAAAGATATTCCTTTATTAGTCCCACAGTGGGGAAATTCAGTTTTACACTCTGTTGTTCACACAGTACATATACATGTCAATGGAGAGATGTCAGAGTGAGGGGGCTGCTCCTGACAAGCGCCCAGAGCAGTTGGGGGTTCGGTGCCTTGCTCAGGGGCACCTCGGCAGTGCCCAAGAGGTAAACTGGCACCTCTCCAGCAACCAGTTGGTCTTGGTCCATGGGGGATTTGAACCCGGATCCTCCGCATCCTAACCCAAGTCCTTACGGACTGAGCTACTGCCGCCCCAAAAAAAAAAAGCTTACAGCACCTGGTATTCCCAGGCGGTCTCCCATCCAAGTACTGACCAGGCCCGACCCTGCTTAGCTTCCGAGATCAGACGAGATCGGGCGTGTTCAGGGTGGTATGGCCGTAAGCCAATTTCCCTCTGGGGATTAATAAAAGTTCATCTTATCTTATCTTATCTTATCTTACTACACTACACTACACTACAGTACACTGCACTACACTATATTACACTACACTATACTACACTACACTGTACTATACTATACTACACTGTACTACACTACACTATACTACACTAAGCTATACTGTACTGCACTATACTGCAGTATACTGTCCTCTCTCTCTCTGTGTATATATATATATATATATATATATATATATATATATATATATATATATATATATATATAATATTTATTTATTTATTTATTTATTTATTTATATATGTTGTGTGTATATGTGTGTGTGTGTATGTGGTGTCTCAGTGCTGACGTTTGTCCAGACTCATCATCGCTCCAAGACTCCCAAAATCCTCTTGTTGGGTCCGCCGGGGTCGGGGAAGAGTCATCAGGCCAGACTGCTGTCAGAGAAATACAAGATGGTGGATGGTACGTCCACACTGCTCCACCCCGTTCACACCTGGATGGTCCATCTACGTCTGAACACACCTGCCATGAATACACATCTGAGGGACCACTTGAGATGAGACCTCACCTCCCCTCTGTTAGCTAAAATGAATGATCTGTCTGTCTGTCTGTCCTACCTGTCTCTCTCTCTCAGTGTGCTCTGGTCATCTGTTGAGGTCTGTATCAGCTGATGGTTCAGTTCTGGGAGAGCAGATCCGATCACACCTGGATGATGGGAGGCCAGGTAACCCCAGTGTCCTCTTCTTGTCTCCATGTTATTGACCCACATAGACCCTCAGACCAGACAGTCTTGCTTCACCGAGCTGCACGCACAACACCAACATGTGAAGTACTGCAGCTATACCGATTATTGATAAATGGTGACTGATGAGACTGCTTGTGCAGTTCCAGACTCTCTGGTGCTGCAGGTCCTGGAGGGGCGACTGAGCCAACTGGATTGTACCTGCAGAGGCTGGATCCTCCATGGCTTCCCCCGGGACTTGGAGCAGGCCCAGATCCTTCAAGAGACCCATCAGCCCAACAGGTACTACTACTACTACTACTACTACTACTACTACTATGACTACTACTGCTACGACCACCACTAATGCAGCTACTGCTACCAGTCCTTTGAGCTGTTGCTGGGGGCAGTAGTTCCTGGTCTGGTCTCTGAAACTACATTAGTCCCAGGTCAGAGACCAAACTGAGATGATTATGAGACAGTTCTCTGTATAACAGAGGTAGACAGTGGTAGAGACAGAGGTAGAGACAGGTAGAGACAGTGGTAGAGACAGAGGCAGAGACAGTGGTAGAGACAGAGGTAGAGACAGAGGTAGGGACAGGTTGAGACAGTGGTAGAGACAGTGGAAGAGACAGGTAAAGACAGAGGTAGAGACAGGTTGAGACAGAGCTAGAGACAGGTTGAGACAGAGGTAGAGACAGGGTGAGACAGTGGTGGAGACAGTGGTAGAGAAAGAGGTAGACACAGGTTGAGACAGTGGAAGGGACAGAGGTAGAGACAGGTTGAGACAAGATAAGATATAAGATAAGATATTCCTTTATTGGTCCCACAGTGGAGAAATTCACAAGACAGTAGAGACAGGTTGAGACAGAGGTAGAGACAGGTGGAGACAGTGGTAGAGACAGAGGTAGAGACAGGTTGAGACAGTGGTTGAGACAGGTAGAGACAGGTTGAGACAGTGGTAGAGACAATGGTAGAGACAGGTTGAGACAGTGGTAGAGACAGAGGTAGAGACAGGTTGAGACAGTGGTTGAGACTTTGTAAGAAATGTAAGAAGGTTAGAATGGTAAGGTAGAGACAGGTTGAGACAGTGGTAGAGACAATGGTAGAGACAGGTTGAGACAGTGGTAGAGACAGAGGTAGAGACAGGCTGAGACAGTGGTAGAGACAGTGGTAGAGACAGTGGTAGAGACCGAGGTCGAGACAGGTAGAGACAGTGGTAGAGACAGTGGTAGAGACAGGTAGAGACAGAGGTAGAGACAGAGGTAGGGACAGGTTGAGACAGTGGTAGAGACGGAGGTAGAGACAGTGGTACAGACAGGTTGAGACAGCGGGAGAGACAGAGGTAGAGACAGGTTGAGACAGTGGTAGAGACAGTGGTAGAGACAGGGTAGAAGGTTGAGACAGTGGTAGAGACGGAGGTAGAGACAGTAGTAGAGACAGGTAGAGACAGAGGTAGAGACAGGTTGAGACAGTGGTAGAGACAGTGGTAGAGACAGAGGTAGAGACAGTGTTAGAGACAGGTTGAGACAGCGATAGAGACGGTGGTAGAGACAGTGTTAGAGACAGAGGTAGAGACAGTGGTTGAGACAGGTTGAGACAGGTAGAGACAGTGGTAGAGACAGAGGTAGAGACAGGTTGAGACAGTGGTAGAGACAGGTAGAGACAGGTTGAGACAGTGGTAGAGACAGTGGTAGAGACAGAGGTAGAGACAGAGGTAGAGACAGAGGTAGAGTCAGTGGTAGAGACAGAGGCAGAGACAGGTTGAGACAGTGGTAGAGACAGTGGTAGAGATAGTGGTAGAGACAGAGGTAGAGACAGAGGTAGAGACAGGTAGAGACAGTGGTAGAGACAGGTTGAGACAGGTAGAGCTGGTAGAGACAGTGGTAGAGACAGGTAGAGACAGAGGTAGAGACAGAGGTAGGGACAGGTTGAGACAGTGGTAGAGACAGAGGTAGAGACAGTAGTAGAGATAGTGGTAGAGACAGAGGTAGAGACAGAGGTAGAGACAGGTAGAGACAGTGGAAGAGACAGTGGTAGAGACAGAGGTAGAGACAGGTTGAGACAGTGGTAGAGACAGTGGTTGAGACAGGTAGAGACAGTGGTAGAGACAGTGGTAGAGACAGGTTGAGACAGTGGTAGAGACAGTGGTAGAGACAGGTGAGAAGTGGTAGAGAAGAGGTAGAGAAGTGTTAGAGACAGGTTGAGAAGGATAGAGGAGAGGTAGAGAAGTGGTAGAGAAGAGGGAGAGAAGTGGTAGAGAAGTGTTAGAGAAGATGTAGAGAAGTGGTGAGAAGAGGGAGAGAAGAGGGAGAGAAGAGGGAGAGAGAGAGGGAGAGAGAGAGGGAGAGGGAGACAGGTTGAGACAGTGGTAGAGACGGTTGAGACAGTGGTAGAGACAGTGGTGGAGACAGGTGGAGACAGGTGAGACAGTGGTAGAGACAGGTTGAGCCAGTGGTAGAGCCAGTGGTAGAGACAGGTTGAGACAGTGGTAGAGACAGAGGTAGAGACAGTGGTAGGGACAGGTTGAGACAGTGGTAGGGACAGGTTGAGACAGTGGTAGAGACAATAGTAGAGATAGGTTGAGAGTGCTTGACCTCAGTGTGACCTCCTCTCCTCAGAGTTTTCTTCCTGGAGTTGACAGATGAAGTGTGTCTGGAGAGAATCACTCTGAGAGCTACAGATCCAGTCAGTGGAGAGAGGTCAGTGCTCCCAGTTTACCCAGTAACCTCACCGGTTTGACCAATAACCTGACCAGTTTAACCAGTTTAATCAGTAGCCTGACCAGATTAACTAGTCACCTGATCAGTTTAACCAATGAGCTGATCAGTTTAACCAGTAAGCTCACCAGTTTAACCAGTACCTTCACCAGTTTATCTAGTAAAGCCACCAGTTTAACCAGTAAAGTCACCTAATCAGTAAACTGACCAGTTTAATCAGTTTGTATGTGCTGGTGCAGGTTCCATGCAGTGAATAGACCAGCTCCGAGCTCTGAAGTCCAGAATCGACTGAGCACCAGCCCCAAGGACAGAGCCAAAACCGTGACTCACTCAATCCGTCAGTACAGGACACACTGGGCTGGGCTGAAGGTACATACACTGTAACACACACTGTAGCACACACTGTAACAGATACTGTAACACACACTGCAACATACACTGTAACATACACTGTAACACACACTATAACAGACACTGTAACACACACACTGTAACACACGTTGTAACACACACTAACACACACAGCAACATACACTGTAACATACACTGTAACACACTATAACAGACACTGTAACACACACTGCAACATACACTGTAGCACACACTGTAACTGACACTGTAACTGACACTGTAACACACACTGCAACATACGCTGTAACATACACTGTAACACACACTATAACAGACACTGTAACACACACTGTAACTGACACTGTAACACACACTGCAACATACACTGTAACACACACTGTAACACACACTATAACAGACACTGTAACACACACTGTCACACACTAACACACACTGCAACATACACTGTAACAGACACTGTAACACACACTGTAACATACGCTGTAACACGCTGTAACACACACTAACACACACTGTAACACACACTGTGACAGACACTGTGACAGACACTGTAACACACTCTGCAACATACACTGTCACACACTAACACACTGCAACATACACTGTAACAGACACTGTAACACACGCTGTAACATACGCTGTAACATACGCTGTAACACACACTAACACACACTGTAACATACACTGTAACAGACACTGTAACACACACTGCAACATACACTGTAACATACACCGTAACACACACTATAACACACACTGTAACACACACTGTAACACACTTTAACAGACACTGTAACACACGCTGTAACACACGCTGTAACAGACACTGTGACACACGCTGTAACATACACTGTAACACATGCTGTAACACATGCTGTAACACACTGTAACATACACTGTAACACACACTGTAACACACATTGTAACAGACACTGTAACATACACTGTAACACACACTGTAACATACACTATAGCACACACTGTAACACACGTTATAACAGACACTGTAACACACACATAGTAACACACACTATAACACATGCTGTAACACACACTGTAACATACACTGTAACACACACTGCAACATACACTGTAACATACACCGTAACACACACTATAACACACACTGTAACACACACTGTAACACACGCTGTAACACACACTGTAACACACGCTGTAACAGACACTGTGACACACGCTGTAACATACGCTGTAACACATGCTGTAACACATGCTGTAACACACACTAACACACT
>CAMQGK010000010.1:310000-342500 GCA_947000775.1 Pterois miles
GTAACGGTGTCTGGCTCAGGAGGTGTCCCGGTCTACAGTCTCTGTGGGTACACTACACACCAGGACCTCAGAGACCAGGTCTGATAGGAGGCGGTAGTCTGGGTCTCTGATTTCAGTCTCTGTCTCTCTCTCTCTCTCTCTCTCTCTCTCTCTCTCTCTCTCTCTCTCTCTCTCTCTCTCTCTCTCTCTCTCGCAGGTGTCTGATGGTGATGATGTCATCATCAGAGGACCAGCTGTGTCTGAACATCAGCAGTTTGTCATCTTCATCGTTCAGGAAGAAACGTTCTGATCGGAGATGGTCCAGAGTGAGTATTATTACTGTGGATGCTGACTCAGCATCCACAGTAATAATATCAGCTGCTGATATTATTACTGTGGATGCTAATTACCTGGCAGGGGAGATACCATGATCAAGAAGGTGGTTCACCCAAGGCGAGGCTCAGCCATTGGACTCCGGTTGAGCTGACCTCTGCGAATTCCCCAAATGTGGGAATCTCGACTGCTGGTAGTGGGGAACTGCGTTCGCGCTCTCCCCTGAGTTTTGGGGGCAGCAGTAGCTCAGTCTGTAGGGAGTTGGCTTGGGAACCGGAGGGTCACCGGGTCAAGTCCCGACATGGACCAAGAACTGAGTGTGAACTGGTAGCATTCACACACATTTTCAGCAGGAAATGCGTTTTCTAGTTGTTGTTGTTGTTGTTCTGACTATTACTGAAATGCTTCTGTTGGACCAGCAGAAGGGAGTGAAGAGGAGGATCAGCTCCTCAGAGGAGGAGAAGAAGGAGAGAGGCTCTTGCAAGCAGAGGAGGCTGGAGGGGCAGACTGAAGCTCCTCCTCCTGCAGACACTCAGGTAAACACACCTGCTGCACCAGTCAGGTTCTTTACTGTTTTCTTCACACCTGGCGTTAACAGGCATCACTGAATGCAAAGACCAGTTACCAGAGTAACCAGAGTTACCGTAGCGGCCGCGGTGCTACGTTCACTGTCTCCGGTTCACCGTCAGCAGAGTTACTGTAGCAGCCACGGTGTTGTGTGTAGTGCTGTAGCGCTGCTGTGGTGAATTTTTTGTCAGCTTTTTAATTGATTCTTAATATTTGTTTGATCACTGCTGACATTAATGGGTTAAAATGCTTACTGTCAGTTAACGGTTAAATGATTGATTATGAACTTACTGACTAGAAATGAAAGCATCCAGACTGGGTCTGCTCCTCAGCATGCTCCCGACGTTTGACAAACTCCTGATACCGTAAATCTCTATTTAGCCTTTTCTTGTTGTGATTGTAGTTGTTGTATTTCTTGTTTTAGTTGTTGAACTAATGAATACATTCCCTGTTGTTGTTGTCATTGTAGTTGTTGTGGTAGTTGTATTTATTACTGTGAATGCTGACTCAGCATATCTTGGCCTGTAACCGTCTCTTCCATGGAGAGTACTGCTTCTTTTGCCCTGGACCAATCTTATATCCCAGTATTTCAAGGATTACTGGTGCTGTACTGTGAATCAGCTTGCTGGTCTCAGTGATGGTCCCTATAGGGATGGTTCTTATCGCAGCATTCACATCTTCTAGCAGATCTTCCGAAGGTACTTGACAACTCAGCCTCGGTATTTGTCGGAGGCTGCAGGTTTCCAGCTGGGTCACGGTCCTCCTTCTCAGGTCAGCAGCTCTCGTATTGAGGCTGTTGGTTCGTCTTGAATGTGGGATTGTGGGGGGATGGTGGAACCTCCCCTGACCCGTCGTCCTGGCTCCCCCGCTGTAGCTTCGTTGTAGTATTTCATCCATCGAAACCCTCAGTCAAGGCTAACAAAGAAACAGCTGTCAGCCCAGAGATCCAACACCTGGAACCGAAAACTGCAGTCACAACTAGAGATCAATGAAATACTACAGTATGTGTGTGTGTGTGTGTGTGTGTGTGTGTGTGTGTGTGTGTGTGTGTGTGTGTGTGTGTGTGTGTGTTTATATGTGTGTGTGTGTGTGTGTATATATATATATATATATGTGTGTCTGTGTGTGTGTGTGTGTGTGTGTGTGTGTGTGTGTGTGTGTATATATATGTGTGTGTGTGTGTGTGTGTGTATATATGTGTGTGTGTGTATATATGTGTATATCGACATATATGTGTATATATGTATATCTATATATATATGTGTGTGTATATGAATGTATATTTGTATATATATGTATATATACGTATGAATCCGTTCCCTGTAGTTGTAGTTATTATTTATTGTAGTAACCATGACTCCGTTCCCTGTAGTTGTAGTTATTAATTATTGTAGTAACCATGACTCCGTTCCCTGTAGTTGTAGTTGTAGTTATTATTTATTGTAGTAACCATGACTCTGTTCCCTGTAGTTGTAGTTATTATTTAGTGTAGTAACCATGACTCTGTTCCCTGTAGTTGTAGTTATTATTTAGTGTAGTAACCATGACTCTGTTCCCTGTAGTTGTAGTTATTATTTATTGTAGTAACCATGACTCCGTTCCCTGTAGTTGTAGTTATTATTTAGTGTAGTAACCATGACTCTGTTCCCTGTAGTTGTAGTTATTATTTATTGTAGTAACCATGACTCTGTTCCCTGTAGTTGTAGTTATTATTTAGTGTAGTAACCATGACTCCGTTCCCTGTAGTTGTAGTTATTATTTATTGTAGTAACCATGACTCCGTTCCCTGTAGTTGTAGTTATTATTTATTGTAGTAACCATGACTCCGTTCCCTGTAGTTGTAGTTATTATTTAGTGTAGTAACCATGACTCCGTTCCCTGTAGTTGTAGTTATTATTTATTGTAGTAACCATGACTCCGTTCCCTGTAGTTGTAGTTATTATTTAGTGTAGTAACCATGACTCCGTTCCCTGTAGTTGTAGTTATTATTTAGTGTTGTAACCATGACTCCGTTCCCTGTACTTGTAGTTATTATTTAGTGTAGTAACCATGACTCCGTTCCCTGTAGTTGTAGTTATTATTTATTGTTGTAACCATGACTCCGTTCCCTGTACTTGTAGTTATTATTTAGTGTAGTAACCATGACTCCGTTCCCTGTACTTGTAGTTATTATTTAGTGTAGTAACCATGACTCCGTTCCCTGTAGTTGTAGTTATTATTTAGTGTAGTAACCATGACTCCGTTCCCTGTAGTTGTAGTTGTAGTTATTATTTAGTGTAGTAACCATGACTCCTTTCACTGTAGTTGTAGTTATTATTTAGTGTAGTAACCATGACTCCGTTCCCTGTAGTTGGAGTTGTTATTTAGTGTTGTAACCATGACTCTGTTCCCTGTAGTTGTAGTTATTATTTAGTGTTGTAACCATGACTCCGTTCCCTGTAGTTGTAGTTGTAGTTATTATTTAGTGTAGTAACCATGACTCCGTTCCCTGTAGTTGTAGTTATTATTTATTGTAGTAACCATGACTCCGTTCCCTGTAGTTGTAGTTATTATTTAGTGTAGTAACCATGACTCCGTTCCCTGTAGTTGTAGTTGTAGTTATTATTTAGTGTAGTAACCATGACTCCGTTCCCTGTAGTTGTAGTTGTAGTTATTATTTATTGTAGTAACCATGACTCTGTTCCCTGTAGTTGTAGTTATTATTTAGTGTAGTAACCATGACTCCGTTCCCTGTAGTTGTAGTTGTAGTTATTATTTAGTGTAGTAACCATGACTCCGTTCCCTGTAGTTGTAGTTGTAGTTATTATTTAGTGTAGTAACCATGACTCCTTTCACTGTAGTTGTAGTTATTATTTAGTGTAGTAACCATGACTCCGTTCCCTGTAGTTGTAGTTATTATTTAGTGTTGTAACCATGACTCCGTTCCCTGTAGTTGTAGTTATTATTTATTGTAGTAACCATGACTCCATTCCCTGTAGTTGTAGTTATTATTTAGTGTAGTAACCATGACTCCATTCCCTGTAGTTGTAGTTATTATTTAGTGTAGTAACCATGACTCCGTTCCCTGTAGTTGTAGTTATTATTTATTGTTGTAACCATGACTCCGTTCCCTGTAGTTGTAGTTATTATTTGTTGTAGTAACCATGACTCCGTTCCCTGTAGTTGTAGTTATTATTTAGTGTAGTAACCATGACTCCGTTCCCTGTAGTTGTAGTTATTATTTAGTATAGTAACCATGACTCCGTTCCCTGTAGTTGTAGTTATTATTTATTGTTGTAACCATGACTCCGTTCCCTGTAGTTGTAGTTATTATTTGTTGTAGTAACCATGACTCCGTTCCCTGTAGTTGTAGTTATTATTTATTGTAGTAACCATGACTCCGTTCCCTGTAGTTGTAGTTGTAGTTATTATGTAGTGTAGTAACCATGACTCCGTTGCCTGTAGTTGTAGTTGTAGTTATTATTTATTGTAGTAACCATTACTCCGTTCCCTGTAGTTGTAGTTGTAGTTATTATTTAGTGTAGTAACCATGACTCCGTTCCCTGTAGTTGTAGTTATTATTTGTTGTAGTAACCATGACTCCGTTCCCTGTAGTTGTAGTTATTATTTAGTGTAGTAACCATGACTCCGTTCCCTGTAGTTGTAGTTATTATTTAGTATAGTAACCATGACTCCGTTCCCTGTAGTTGTAGTTATTATTTAATGTAGTAACCATGACTCTGTTCCCTGTAGTTGTAGTTATTATTTAGTGTAGTAACCATGACTCTGTTCCCTGTAGTTGTAGTTATTATTTAGTGTAGTAACCATGACTCCGTTCCCTGTAGTTGTAGTTGTAGTTATTATTTAGTGTAGTAACCATGACTCCTTTCACTGTAGTTGTAGTTATTATTTAGTGTAGTAACCATGACTCCGTTCCCTGTAGTTGTAGTTGTTATTTAGTGTAGTAACCATGACTCCGTTCCCTGTAGTTGTAGTTATTATGTAGTGTTGTAACCATGACTCCGTTCCCTGTAGTTGTAGTTATTATTTATTGTAGTAACCATGACTCCGTTCCCTGTAGTTGTAGTTATTATTTAGTGTAGTAACCATGACTCCGTTCCCTGTAGTTGTAGTTATTATTTAGTGTAGTAACCATGACTCCGTTCCCTGTAGTTGTAGTTATTATTTAGTGTAGTAACCATGACTCCGTTCCCTGTAGTTGTAGTTATTATTTAGTGTTGTAACCATGACTCTGTTCCCTGTAGTTGTAGTTATTATTTGTTGTAGTAACCATGACTCTGTTCCCTGTAGTTGTAGTTATTATTTGTTGTAGTAACCATGACTCTGTTCCCTGTAGTTGTAGTTATTATTTAGTGTTGTAACCATGACTCTGTTCCCTGTAGTTGTAGTTATTATTTAGTGTAGTAACCATGACTCCGTTCCCTGTAGTTGTAGTTATTATTTAGTGTAGTAACCATGACTCTGTTCCCTGTAGTTGTAGTTATTATTTATTGTAGTAACCATGACTCCGTTCCCTGTAGTTGTAGTTATTATTTATTGTAGTAACCATGACTCCGTTCCCTGTAGTTGTAGTTATTATTTAGTGTAGTAACCATGACTCCGTTCCCTGTAGTTGTAGTTATTATTTATTGTAGTAACCATGACTCCGTTCCCTGTAGTTGTAGTTATTATTTAGTGTTGTAACCATGACTCCGTTCCCTGTAGTTGTAGTTATTATTTAGTGTAGTAACCATGACTCCGTTCCCTGTAGTTGTAGTTATTATTTAGTGTAGTAACCATGACTCCGTTCCCTGTAGTTGTAGTTATTATTTAGTGTTGTAACCATGACTCCGTTCCCTGTAGTTGTAGTTATTATTTATTGTAGTAACCATGACTCCATTCCCTGTAGTTGTAGTTATTATTTAGTGTAGTAATCATGACTCCGTTCCCTGTAGTTGTAGTTATTATTTAGTGTAGTAACCATGACTCCGTTCCCTGTAGTTGTAGTTATTATTTATTGTTGTAACCATGACTCCGTTCCCTGTAGTTGTAGTTATTATTTGTTGTAGTAACCATGACTCCGTTCCCTGTAGTTGTAGTTATTATTTAGTGTAGTAACCATGACTCCGTTCCCTGTAGTTGTAGTTATTATTTAGTATAGTAACCATGACTCCGTTCCCTGTAGTTGTAGTTGTAGTTATTATGTAGTGTAGTAACCATGACTCCGTTGCCTGTAGTTGTAGTTGTAGTTATTATTTATTGTAGTAACCATTACTCCGTTCCCTGTAGTTGTAGTTGTAGTTATTATTTAGTTGTAGTAACCATGACTCCGTTCCCTGTAGTTGTAGTTATTATTTAGTGTAGTAACCATGACTCCGTTCCCTGTAGTTGTAGTTATTATTTAGTATAGTAACCATGACTCCGTTCCCTGTAGTTGTAGTTATTATTTAATGTAGTAACCATGACTCTGTTCCCTGTAGTTGTAGTTATTATTTAGTGTAGTAACCATGACTCTGTTCCCTGTAGTTGTAGTTATTATTTAGTGTAGTAACCATGACTCTGTTCCCTGTAGTTGTAGTTGTAGTTATTATTTAGTGTAGTAACCATGACTCCTTTCACTGTAGTTGTAGTTATTATTTAGTGTAGTAACCATGACTCCGTTCCCTGTAGTTGTAGTTGTTATTTAGTGTAGTAACCATGACTCTGTTCCCTGTAGTTGTAGTTATTATGTAGTGTTGTAACCATGACTCCGTTCCCTGTAGTTGTAGTTATTATTTATTGTAGTAACCATGACTCCATTCCCTGTAGTTGTAGTTATTATTTAGTGTAGTAACCATGACTCCGTTCCCTGTAGTTGTAGTTATTATTTAGTGTAGTAACCATGACTCCGTTCCCTGTAGTTGTAGTTATTATTTAGTGTTTACATGACTCCGTTCCCTGTAGTTGTAGTTATTATTTAGTGTAGTAACCATGACTCCGTTCCCTGTAGTTGTAGTTATTATTTAGTGTTGTAACCATGACTCCGTTCCCTGTAGTTGTAGTTATTATTTAGTGTTGTAACCATGACTCCGTTCCCTGTAGTTGTAGTTATTATTTAGTGTTGTAACCATGACTCCGTTCCCTGTAGTTGTAGTTATTATTTAGTGTAGTAACCATGACTCCGTTCCCTGTAGTTGTAGTTATTATTTAGTGTAGTAACCATGACTCCGTTCCCTGTAGTTGTAGTTATTATTTAGTGTTGTAACCATGACTCTGTTCCCTGTAGTTGTAGTTATTATTTGTTGTAGTAACCATGACTCTGTTCCCTGTAGTTGTAGTTATTATTTAGTGTTGTAACCATGACTCTGTTCCCTGTAGTTGTAGTTATTATTTGTTGTAGTAACCATGACTCTGTTCCCTGTAGTTGTAGTTATTATTTAGTGTTGTAACCATGACTCTGTTCCCTGTAGTTGTAGTTATTATTTAGTGTAGTAACCATGACTCCGTTCCCTGTAGTTGTAGTTATTATTTAGTGTAGTAACCATGACTCCGTTCCCTGTAGTTGTAGTTATTATTTAGTGTTGTAACCATGACTCTGTTCCCTGTAGTTGTAGTTATTATTTGTTGTAGTCTGTGTTTGTGTTGTGTTATTTTTGTGTTGTTGTCGGTGTGTGTGTTTTTTTGTTGCTGTTTGTGTGTTTTTTTTTGTCTTCCGGTGTGTCTGCCGCCGCTTTTGTCTCTTTTTTGGTGTGGGTGGTGTTGGTGGGTGTGTTTTTGTGTGGGTGGTGTTTTGTGTCGGCGGTGTTTTGTTCGTCGGGGTGGGGGGTGTGTTTTTTTGTGTGTGGGGTGGGTGGGTGGTGTTTTGTGTCGCCCGGGTGTTTGTGTTGCGTTTTTGTGTCGTTCCGTGTTGTGGGTTTTTTTGTGTGGGGGTGTTTTTTGTGTGTCGGTGGGTGTTTTTTGTGTTGTCGCGAAGCTGTTTGTTTTTTGTTGTCTGCGTCCGTGTGTGGTCGTGCGGGGTTTTTTTGTGTTGTCATGTTGTTTGTGTTGTGTTTTTTTGTGTAGTATGCTGTTCCTGTGTTGTGTTTTATTTGTGTGTACCTGCTTGTTCCTGTGTTGTGTTATTATTTAGTGTGTAACCATGACTCCGTTGTAGTTGTGTTTTTTTGTGTAGTCTGCTCTGTTGTGTTGTGTTTTTTTTTGTGTAACCTGTGTTCCGGGGTAGGGGGGGTGGCGGTGTGGTGTCGTGTAGGGTTATGGTAGAACGCGGGGTTATTGTGTGTTGTGTGTGTGTTTTTTTGTGTGTACTGGCGGTGTTTTTTGTGTGTCTGCTGGTAGTGTTATTAGTGTAGTAATATGCTGTGTGTGTGTTTTATTTGTGTGTACTGGTTTGTGTTGTGTTTTTTTATTGTTGTACTGTGTCCGGTGTGATTATTTGTGTGTAACATGTGTTGTGGTGTTTTTTTGTGTGTATGTCCGGGGTGTTTGTGTCGGGGGTGGTGTTGTGTGTGGGGGTGGTGTTGTGTGGTGGTGTTTGTGTGTGGGTGGGGTGTCGGCGTGGTGTTTTGTGTGTACGGGTGGTGTTTTTGTTGTGCGGGGGTGGTGTTTGTGTGTCGGGAGTGGTTATTATTTATGTAGTAACCATGACTCCGTTCCCTGTAGTTGTAGTTATTATTTAGTGTTGTAACCATGACTCCGTTCCCTGTAGTTGTAGTTATTATTTAGTGTTGTAACCATGACTCCGTTCCCTGTAGTTGTAGTTATTATTTAGTGTAGTAACCATGACTCCGTTCCCTGTAGTTGTAGTTATTATTTAGTGTAGTAACTGATCCGTTCTGTAGGGTGTGTGTTTTTTTTGTGTCTGTGTTCGTGTTGTGTTTTTTTGTGTGTCTGCTGGTGTGTGTTTTTTTGTGTGTACTGTGTTCTGTAGTTGTAGTTATTATTTAGTGTTGTAACCATGACTCTGTTCTGTAGTTGTAGTTATTATTTGTTGTAGTAATGGTTGTTTGTGTTGTGTTATTTTTAGTGTTGTCTGTTTCCCTGGTGTATTTAGTGTAGGGGGGGGGGGGGGTGTTTGTGTTGGTTCTGGGTGTTTTGTGTGTCTGTGTCCCGGTAGTTGTAGTTATTATTTAGTGTAGTAACCATGACTCCGTTCCCTGTAGTTGTAGTTATTATTTAGTGTTGTAACCATGACTCCGTTCCCTGTAGTTGTAGTTATTATTTAGTGTTGTAACCATGACTCCGTTCCCTGTAGTTGTAGTTATTATTTAGTGTAGTAACCATGACTCCGTTCCCTGTAGTTGTAGTTATTATTTAGTGTTGTAACCATGACTCCGTTCCCTGTAGTTGTAGTTATTATTTAGTGTTGTAACCATGACTCTGTTCCAGCCTCCAGCAGCTCAGCAGACGGACTGTAGGACACCACAGAAGAAGAAGGATGCAGTGAAAGTGAAGGAAACAGGACAGAGCAGCATCAAGACGTCCTCTCTGTTCAGACACAACCCAGACATCCCAGAGATCCACAGGTACTCTGCTCCTTCTCTGATTGGCCCAGCACACCAGCCTCGCATTCTGATTGGTTCAATCATCCTCTAATAAACATTTGTCCTCTCTTCCTTCCCTCCTCCTTTCTTCTCTCTCCCTCCTCTGTCCTTTCCTCCTTCCCTCCTCCTTTCTTCTCCCTCCCTCCTCCATCCTTTCCTCCTTCCCTTCCTCCTCCGTCCTTTCCTCCTTCCCTCCCTCCTCCGTCCTTTCCTCCTTCCCTTCCTCCTCCGTCCTTTCCTCCTTCCCTCCCTCCTCCGTCCTTTCCTCCTTCCCTCCCTCCCTCTGTCCTTTCCTCCTGCCCTCCCTCCTCTGTCCTTTCCTCCTGCCCTTCCTCCTCCTTCCCTCCCTCCTCTGTCCTTTCCTCCTTCCCTTCCTCCTCCATCCTTTCCTCCTTCCCTCCCTCCTCCATCCTTTCCTCCTTCCCTCCCTCCTCCGTCCTTTCCTCCTTCCCTCTCTCCCTCCTCAGACCAGTAGTTTCCCAGTTAAGGGAGCAGATCTTCACCAGTGACTCATTTTCAGACCTGAACCTCCATCCACACCTGGTAACGCACACACACACATTATTATTGCAATAATAATAACAGTAATATTAGTAATAATAAAGTCTTAAGAAATGATCAGTGCTCACTGGGTGTTCTCTGCTCTGATTGGCTGGTTTCTTTCCACCAGGTGGCAACACTGAAAAAAGTCCTGAATGTTTCCACGGTGACCAGGTCTGTTTAGACATCATTTAAAGGAACAGTCCACTGACTTCCATTCTGTGACCCTCGTCGCAGGAAGGTCCTGTGTTTTGGTCGTCTTCTTCTATCGTCTGTTATTTCTTTATAGCAGACGCTACTACATACAACAGACCGCTGCTGCGTACAACAGACCACTGCTGCATACAACAGACCTCTGCTGCGTACAACAGACCACTGCTGCGTACAACAGACCGCTGCTACGTATAACAGACCGCTGCTACGTATAACAGACCGCTGCTGCGTACAACAGACCACTGCTGCATACAACAGACCTCTGCTGCGTACAACAGACCACTGCTGCGTACAACAGACCGCTGCTACGTATAACAGACCGCTGCTGCGTACAACAGACCGCTGCTGCGTACATCAGACCGCTGCTACGTATAACAGACCGCTGCTGCGTATAACAGACCGCTGCTGCGTATAACAGACCGCTGCTGCGTATAACAGACCGCTGCTGCGTATAACAGACCTCTGCTGCGTGCAACAGACCGCTGCTGCGTACAACAGACCGCTGCTGCGTACAACAGACCGCTGCTGCGTACAACAGACCGCTGCTTCGTACAACAGACCGCTGCTACGTACAACAGACCGCTGCTGCGTACAACAGACCGCTGCTACGTACAACAGACCGCTGCTACGTATAACAGACCGCTGCTACGTATAACAGACCGCTGCTGCGTATAACAGACCGCTGCTGCGTATAACAGACCGCTGCTACGTATAACAGACCGCTGCTGCGTACAACAGACCGCTGCTGCGTACAACAGACCGCTGCTACGTATAACAGACCGCTGCTGCGTACAACAGACCGCTGCTGCGTACAACAGACCGCTGCTACGTACAACAGACCGCTGCTACGTACAACAGACCGCTGCTACGTATAACAGACCGCTGCTACGTATAACAGACCGCTGCTACGTACAACAGACCGCTGCTGCCTACAACAGACCGCTGCTGCGTACAACAGACCGCTGCTGCGTACAACAGACCGCTGCTGCGTACAACAGACCGCTGCTACGTACAACAGACCGCTGCTGCGTATAACAGACCTCTGCTGCGTGCATCAGACCGCTGCTGCGTACAACAGACCGCTGCTGCATACAACAGACCGCTGCTTCGTACAACAGACCGCTGCTGCGTACAACAGACCATTGCTACGTACAACAGACCGCTGATACATACAACAGACCGCTGATACATACAACAGAACGTTGCAACGTATACACTGTTACGTACAACAGACCGCTGCTACGTACAACGGACCGCTGCTGCGTACAACGGGCCGCTGCTGCGTACAACGGACCGCTGCTGCGTACAACGGGCCGCTGCTGCGTACAACGGGCCGCTGCTGCGTACAACGGGCCGCTGCTGCGTACAACGGGCCGCTGCTGCGTACAACAGACCGCTGATACATACAACAGAACGTTGCAACGTATACACTGTTAGGTACAACAGACCGCTGATACATACAACAGACTGCTGCTATGTACAACGGACCGCTGCTGCGTACAACGGACCGCTGCTGCGTACAACGGACCGCTGCTGCGTACAACGGGCCGCTGCTGCGTACAACGGGCCGCTGCTGCGTACAAGACGCTGAACGGGCCGTAGACCGCTGCTGCGTACAACAGACCGCTGCTGCGTACAACAGACCGCTGCTACGTATAACAGACCGCTGCTGCGTACAACGGACCGCTGCTGCGTACAACAGACCGCTGCTACGTGCAACAGACCGTTGCAATGTATACGCTGTTACCTATAACAGACCGCTGCTGCGTACAACAGACCGCTGCTAAGTACAACAGACCGTTGCAATGTATACGCTGTTACATATAACAGACCGCTGCTGCGTACAACAGACTGCTGCTACGTATAACAGACCGCTGCTGCGTACAACAGACCGCTGCTGCGTACAACAGACCGCTGCTACATACAACAGACCGCTGCTGCGTACAACAGACCGCTGCTAGGTACAACAGACCGCTGCTGCGTACAACGGACCGTTGCAACGTATACGCTGCTGCGTACAACGGACCGTTGCAAATATACGCTGCTACGTACAACGGACCGCTGCTGCGTACAACAGACCGCTGCTGCGTACAACAGACCACTGATACGTACAACAGACCGCTGCTACGTACAACAGACCGTTGCTACGTACAGCAGACCGTTGCTACGTACAGCAGACCGTTGCTACGTATAGCAGACCGTTGCTACGTACAACAGACCGTTGCTACGTACAACAGACCGTTGCTATGTACAACAGACCGCTGCTACGTACAACAGACCGTTGCAACGTATACGCTGTTACGTACAACAGACCGTTGCTACGTACAACAGACCGCTGCTACGTACAACAGACCGCTGCTACGTACAGCAGACCGTTGCTACGTACAGCAGACCGTTGCTACGTACAGCAGACCGTTGCTACGTACAACAGACCGTTGCTACGTACAACAGACCGTTGCTACGTACAACAGACCGCTGCTACGTTCAACAGACCATTACTACGTACAACAGACCGTTGCTACGTACAACAGACCATTGCTACGTACAACAGACCGTTGCAACGTATACGCTGTTACGTACAACAGGCCACTGCTACGTACAACAGAACATTGCAACGTATACGCTGTTACGTATAACAGACCGTTGCTACGCACAACAGGCCGTTGCTACGTACTACGGACTGCTGCTGCGTACAACGGACCGCTGCTATGTGCAACAGACCATTGCAATGTATACGCTTTTACGTATAACAGACTGCTGCTACGTACAACAGACCATTGCAACGTATACGCTGCTACGTACAACAGACCGTTGCTACATACAACAGACCGCTGCTTTGTAAAACAGACCATTGCTACGTACAACAGACCGCTGCTGCGTACAACGGACCACTGCTGCGTACAACGAACAGCTGATGGTACAACGGACCGCTGCTACGTACAACAGACCGTTGCAATGTATACGCTGTTACGTAGAACAGACCGCTGCTACGTACAACAGACCGCTGCTGCGTAAAACAGACCGCTGCTACGTACAACAGAACGTTGCAACGTATATGCTGTTACGTATAACATACTGTTGCTGCGTACAACAGACCGCTGCTACGTACAACAGACCGCTGCTACGTACAACAGACCGTTACTATGTACAACAGACCGTTGCTACGTACAACAGACCATTGCTACGTACAACAGACCGCTGCTACGTACAACAGACCGTTGCAACGTATACGCTGTTACATACAACAGGCCGCTGCTACGTACAACAGAACATTGCAACGTATACGCTGTTACGTACAACAGACCGTTGCTACGTAGTACGGACCGCTGCTGCGTACAACGGACCGCTGCTACGTACAACAGACCACTGCTACGTACAACAGACCGTTGCTATGTACTACGGACTGCTACTGCGTACAACGGACCGCTGCTATGTGCAACAGACCGTTGCAATGTATACGCTGTTACGTACAACAGACCGCTGCTACGTACAACAGACCGCTGCTACGTAGTACGGACCGCTGCTGCGTACAACGGACCGCTGCTACGTACAACAGACCACTGCTACGTACAACAGACCGTTGCTACGTACTACGGACTGCTACTGCGTACAACGGACCGCTGCTATGTGCAACAGACCGTTGCAATGTATACGCTGTTACGTACAACAGACCGCTGCTACGTACAACAGACCGCTGCTACGTACAGCAGACCGTTGCTACGTACAGCAGGCCGTTTCTACGTACAGCAGGCCGTTGCTACGTACAGCAGACCGTTGCTGCGTACAACAGACCGTTGCTACGTACAACAGACCGCTGCTACGTACAACAGACCGCTGATACGTACAACAGACCGCTGCTACGTACAACAGAGTATTGCTACGTACAACAGACCGCTGATACATACAACAGAACGTTGGAACGTATACGCTGTTACGTACAACAGGCCGCTGCTACGTACAACAGAACATTGCAACGTATACGCTGTTTCGTATAACAGACCGTTGCTACGTACAACAGACCGTTGCTACGTAGTACGGACCGCTGCTGCGTACAACGGACCGCTGCTACGTACAACAGACCGCTGCTACGTACAACAGACCGTTGCTACGTACTACGGACTGCTGCTGCGTACAACGGACCGCTGCTATGTGCAACAGACCGTTGCAATGTATACGCTGTTACGTACAACAGACCGCTGCTACGTACAACAGACCGCTGCTACGTACAGCAGACCGTTGCTACGTACAGCAGGCCGTTGCTACGTACAGCAGGCCGTTTCTACGTACAGCAGACCGTTGCTACGTACAACAGACCGTTGCTACGTACAACAGACCGTTGCTACGTACAACAGACCGCTGCTACGTACAACAGGCCGCTGATACGTACAACAGACCGCTGCTACGTACAACAGAGTATTGCTACGTACAACAGACCGCTGATACATACAACAGAACGTTGGAACGTATACGCTGTTACGTATAACAGACCGCTGCTGCATACAACGGACCGCTGCTGCGTACAACGGACCGCTGCTGTGTACAGTGGACCGCTGCTACGTACAACAGACCGTTGCAATGTATACGCTGCTACGTACAACAGACCGCTGCTACGTACAACAGGCCGCTGCTACGTACAACAGAACATTGCAACGTATACGCTGTTCCGTATAACAGACCGTTGCTACGTACAACAGACCGTTGCTACGTACAACAGACCATTGCTACGTACAACAGACGGCTGATACATACAAAAGACCGCTGCTATGTACAACAGACCATTGCTACATACAACAGACCGCTGATACATACAACAGAACGTTGCAACGTATACGCTGTTAAGTATAACAGACCGTTGCAACGTATACGCTGTTACGTACAACAGGCCGCTGCTACGTACAACAGGCCGCTGCTACGTACAACAGGCCGCTGCTACGTACAACAGAACATTGCAACGTATATGCTGTTCCGTATAACAGACCGTTGCTACGTACAACAGACCGTTGCTACGTACAACAGACCATTGCTACGTACAACAGACCGCTGCTACGTACAACAGACCGCTGCTACGTACAACAGACCGCTGCTACGTACAACAGACCGCTGCTACGTACAACAGACCGTTGCTACGTACAACAGACCGCTGCTACGTACAACAGACCGCTGCTACGTACAACAGACCGCTGCTACGTACAACAGACCGCTGCTACGTGTAACAGCCAGCGTTGTTGGCTGGGACTGCTGCGCTCAGGCCTCATGGTGTCTTCTCTGGAGGACAGTTCTACTGAATCAGCGGTGCAGCTGAGGCCTTCTGGTCTCACCACAAACATTAAAACATCGATGCAGCAGAACATTACAGTCATCACATACCTGACCTTTGATTTTTGACCTCTGCATGTAACCCTTCATTATGTTCAGTGTTCAGAAACAGACCATCCCAGTTCTTCTGTCGGGACGGGACGCTGTCGTCCGCTCTCAAACAGGTTCAGGTGAGACGCTCTGTATGAATACATGAATCCTCCAACATGATCTAAACCATTCAGAACCTTGGTCTGAACCCAGTTCAGAGCCTGGAGACCAGATTGAGTGTGTGATGACAGGGAGCAGTCAGTGATGGTTGGTTGGTCTCTGCAGGGAAGACTCTGTCCTACGCCGTTCCCATCGTCCAGAGTCTGCAGGCGGTCCAGCAGAAGGTCAGCAGGTCCGATGGTCCTCTGGCTGTTGTCATCGTCCCCACCAGAGAGGTGGGGACCCACAGACTGATTCACTGACTGACCCACAGACTGATTCACTGACTGACCCACAGACTGATTCACTGACTGACCCACAGACTGATTCAATGAGTGACCCACAGACTGATTCACTGACTGACCCACAGACTGATTCACAGACTGCCCCACTGACTGATTCAATGAGTGACCCACAGACTGATTCACTGACTGACCCACAGACTGATTCACTGACTGACCCACAGACTGATTCAATGAGTGACCCACAGACTGATTCACTGACTGACCCACAGACTGATTCACTGACTGACCCACAGACTGATTCAATGAGTGACCCACAGACTGATTCACTGACTGACCCACAGACTGATTCACTGACTGACCCACAGACTGATTCAATGAGTGACCCACAGACTGATTCACTGACTGACCCACAGACTGATTCACTGACTGACCCACAGACTGATTCACTGACTGACCCACAGACTGATTCACTGACTGACCCACAGACTGATTCACAGACTGCCCCACTGACTGATTCACTGACTGACACACTGACTGACCCACAGACCGATTAACAGACTGACCCACTGACTGACCCACAGACTGATTCACTGACTGACCCACAGACCGATTAACAGACTGACCCACAGACTGATTCACTGACTGACCCACAGACTGATTCACTGACTGACCCACAGACTGATTCAATGAGTGACCCACAGACTGATTCACTGACTGACCCACAGACTGATTCACTGACTGACCCACAGACTGATTCAATGAGTGACCCACAGACTGATTCACTGACTGACCCACAGACTGATTCACTGACTGACCCACAGACTGATTCACAGACTGACCCACTGACTGATTCACTGACTGACACACTGACTGACCCACAGACCGATTAACAGACTGACCCACTGACTGACCCACAGACTGATTCACTGACTGACCCACAGACCGATTAACAGACTGACCCACAGACTGATTCACTGACTGACCCACAGACTGATTAACAGACTGACCCACTGACTGACCCACAGACTGATTAACAGACTGACCCACAGACTGATTAACAGACTTACACACTACTCCCACACACTGATTAAAGACTGACCCACAGACTGATTAACAAGACTGACCCACTGACTGATTAACAGACTGACCCACTGACTGACCCACTGACTGATTAACAGACTGACCCACTGACTGACCCACTGACTAATTCTCTCTGTGTCTGTCACTCTGTCCCTCAGTTGGCCCAGCAGATATTTCAGATCTTCCAGAAGCTCCTGAAGGTAACACTATTGATCACATATAATCGCTATGTTCTTGAATTATTGATCAAATGTTTGATCAGATTTCTCGTTCTGTCTCATGTGTCCCACCGACTGTTAACTGACAGACAACACAGTAAATGACAACGATTTTAACCAGAGACAACCAATCAGCTGCCTTCCTGTCTCTGTGGACAGAGCCAAGTGGGGTCATTCACACACACTTCTTTGCTATTGATCGAATCTTCAAGTGGAACTCCAAGCCATCCTAATTAATAATAAAATTATAATCAATAATCATTGATTCCAATGTTCATAATGTCCAAACAGTGGTACAGTGGTTCCCAGTACCAACCCTTTATACCCCAATAGTCCCAATTTAAATCATCAAGTCCTAAAAGATGTAAAACACTCTAATTGCTTAATCCAGAGTGATTTCCTTCCTCTGTTTACGTCAATGGAGTCCCGGATCGAGGGCTGGGAGGTGGAGTTAAAGGAAATGCTACTGCACCTGCTCTATGGGCCCAGTGGATGAGGAAGATCATTGAGATCACTGGATGATCCGGGTACTTGCTGAGGAAGATTGCCGGAAGATCTGGGTACTTACTGAGGAAGATTGCTGGAAGATTCGGGTAGTTACTGAAGAAGATCGCTGGAAGATCCGGGTACTTATTGAGGAAGATTGATGGAAGATTCGGGTAGTTACTGAAGAAGATCGCTGGAAGATCCGGGTACTTATTGAGGAAGATCGCAGCAAGGTCCAGGTACTTATTGAGGAAGATCGCAGCAAGGTCCGGGTACTTATTGAGGAAGATCACAGCAAGGTCCGGGTACTTATTGAGGAAGATCGCAGGAAGGTCCGGGTACTTATTGAGGAAGATCACAGGAAGGTCCGGGTACTTATTGAGGAAGATCGCAGGAAGGTCCGGGTACTTATTGAGGAAGATCGCAGCAAGGTCCCGGTACTTATTGAGGAAGATCACAGGAAGGTCTGGATATTTATTGAGGAAGATCGCAGGAAGGTCCGGGTTCTTACTGAGGAAGATTGCTGGAAGATCCGGGTACTTACTAAAGAAGTTCGCTGGAAGGTCTGGGTACTTATTGAGGAAGATCGCAGGAAGGTCCAGGTACTTATTGAGGAAGATCGCAGGAAGGTCCGGGTACTTACTGAGGAAGATCGCAGGAAGGTCCGGGTACTTACTGAGGAAGATCGTAGGAAGGTCCGGGTACTTACTGAGGAAGCTCGCCATTGTGTCCTTGCTGTGAGGCAGGAAGTGTTGCTGTTCTCTCAGGCATTTTACTTTGTTTGTGTCTCATCCTCCTCTTCCTCCTCCGTTTCTCTCTGCAGCCGTTTACCTGGATTGTCCCCGGAGTGTTGATGGGAGGAGAGAAGAGGAAGGCAGAGAAAGCCAGGTACACCACTGACCCCAGAAAACCCAGATGAAATAGAGCAGAATCTGTTTTTAAGGTAGCAGCCAGTCTGATGGTTTATCATGTTCAGGTTGTCCTGACGGGGGTGCCACAGGAACCATCCTGGGGGTTCGTCCTCCTGGAGGACAAAAAGAAGGACAGAATGGAGGTCAGAAAAGAGGTCAGGAGGTTGACTGACGGATTAATGTTTCTCTCCAGACTTCGTAAAGGAATCAACATCCTGGTCTCAACTCCTGGTCGTCTGGTGGATCACATCAGGAATACCCTGAGCATTGCCTTTAGTGCTGTCCGCTGGCTGGTCCTGGACGAGGCCGACCGGTAAGAACCCCCCCCCCCACACTCCTCTAGGAGTCGTAAGGAGCTCTACTCAGCTCCCTTAGCTCCATCACAGCTCTAATATACTGTATAATAATGTAAGATAAGATAAGATAAGATATTCCTTTATTAGTCCCACAGTGGGGAAATTTACACGTTACAGCAGCAATACAAATAAAAATAAATTAGTATATACATAATAGAAAATAGAAAAAAGTAAAGACAGAAAAAATGTGTCCATCATAACAATGATATAATTGTACAAAAAGTCCTTATTGCACTTATGTCCGGTGAGTTTGTTGTGAATGTGACTGTGATTGTGGTCTACTGGGAGCAGTGCTGGTTGTGGATGTGTATGTGGTCTACTGGGAGCAGTGCTGGTTGTGGAGCCTAACAGCTGCAGGCAGGAAGGACCTTCTGTAACGCTCCTTCGTACACTTAGGGTGTAGCAGCCTGTCACTGAAGGAGCTCTCCAGAGCTCTGATGGTGTCTCTCATGGGGTGGGAGTCCTTCTCCATCATGGATGACAGCTTAGCCATCGTCCTCCTCTCTCCCACCACCTGCACTGAGTCCAGAGAGCATCCCAGGACAGAGCTGGCCCTTTTAATAATCTTATCCAGCCTCTTCCTGTCTGCAGCTGTGATGCTGCTGCCCCAGCAAACCACTCCATAAAATATGGCTGATGCCACAACAGTGTCATAAAATGTTTTCAGAAGTGTCCCCTGCACTCCAAAAGACCTCAGTCTCCTGAGCAGATACAGCCTGCTCTGGCCTCTCTTATGGAGTGCAGAGGAGTTTGTTGTCCAGTCCAGTTTATTGTTCAGGTGAACACCCAGGTATTTATAAGATGTCACCATCTCAATGTCTGATCCCTGGATGTTCACCGGTGTTGGAGGGGGATGAGTTTGCCTGCGGAAATCCACCACCAGCTCTTTAGTTTTCCCAGCGTTGATCTGGAGGTGGTTCCGCAGGCACCAGTCCACGAAGTCCTGGGAAAGTCCTCTGTACTTCCCATCGTCCCCATCAGTGATGAGGCCGTCAGAGAACTTCTGCAGGTGACAGGTTGGTGAGTTGTAAGTGAAGTCTGCAGTGTAGAGCGTGAAGAGGAACGGAGCCAGAACCGTTCCCTGAGGAACCCCACACTGCAGACCACCGTGTCTGAAATGAAGTCCTGTGTCCTCACAAACTGTGGGCGGTTTGTGAGGTAGTCCAGGATCCAGGATGTAAGATGTTGATCTACCCCTGCAGTCTCCAGTTTGTCCCCCAGAAGTGTCGGCTGGATGGTGTTGAAAGCACTGGAGAAATCAAAGAACATGATCCTCACAGTGCTGCCAGGTTTCTCCAGGTGAGACAGAGCTCGGTCCACAAGGAAGATGACGGCATCATCCACCCCAATGCCAGGTTGGTAGGCAAACTGTAGTGGGTCCATGGATGGACTCACCACAGGGCGGAGATGTTGGAGGACCAGGCGCTCCAGGGCCTTCATCAGGTGGGATGTTAATGCCACCGGCCTGAAGCTGCTGGGGTCCTTGGGGTGTGGGGTCTTGGGCACAGGTACCACGCAGGATGTCTTCCACAGTTGTGGTACCTTCCTCAGCTTCAGGCTCAGGTTGAATAGACGTCCAAAAGTCCCACACAGCTGATCTGCGCAGGACTTCAGGAGCCTGGAGCTGATGCCATCTGGACCCGTAGCCTTCCTCACGTTCATCTTCATGAACTGGTTCTTCACCTGAAGTGTCGTGAAGGACAAACTGGAGCAGGGGGGCTGTGTGTCGGAGGCAGAGGAGGGGGGTGGGGGAGTAGAGTTGTGTAGTGGAGCAGAGGGGGGTTGTCTGTGTGACGGGTCTGCTGGAGCCATAGGTAGAGCTGTAGGTGTCGATGTCAGTGGGGGGGCTATTGTTGTGCTGAAGGTGGTGAAGGAGGAGGAGGAGGGGGGGCACTGTCTTGAAGTGGGAGATGGAGGGGGCTGCAGCAGGGTGGACTGGGCCGGGGGGGGGTAGGTGTAGGTGACTCATTGAACCTGTTAAAGTAGTGGTTCAAATCATTCACCCACTTTAGGTCTCCCACAGCCTTGGAGTCTGGTTTCTTGTGGCCTGAGATGGTTTTTAGGCCTTTCCAGACTCCACTGATGTTGTTCTGCTGCAACTGTTCCTCCATCTTCCTCCTGTAGCTGTTCTTCCCCTCCCTGATTTTCCTCCTTAGCTCCCTCTGAACAGCCTTCAGCTCCTCCTTATTTCCTGATCTAAAGGCCCTCTTCTTCTCCTTAAGGAGGGCCTTTATATCAGGATTAATCCAGGGTTTGTTGTTGGAAAAACACCTTACCATCCTGGTTGGTACGGTGTTTTCCACGCAGAAGTTTATGTGGTCCGTGATGCAGCCCGTCAGTCCATCTATGTCCTCCCCATGAGAGTCCCAGAGTTCCTCCCACACTGTTGTGCTGAAACAGTCCTGCAGAGCTTCCTCAGCTTCTTTGGACCATGTCCTCACTGTGCGGGAGACGGCTGGTTCTCTGTGTACCAGGGGTCTGTACACAGGCTGGAGATGAACCAGGTTGTGGTCTGATCTTCCCGGGGGGGAGGGGGTTGATGTGTATGCCTCCTTGCAGTTAGCATACAATAAGTCCAGGATTTTATTGTCCCGTGTGCTGCATGACACATACTGGGTAAACGTTGGTAGAGTGGAGGACAGAGAGACATGATTAAAGTCTCCAGAGACCAGGAGGAGGGCCTGAGGGTGCTGTGTCTGCAGCCTGCTAGTGACTGAATAGAGCACATCACAAGCTGTGTCACCGTTAGCAGAGGGGGGAACATACACAGCCATCATAATAACATGTGTAAATTCCCTCGGTAAATAATACGGCCTCATGCTAAGAGCGAGCAGCTCGATGTCCCTGCTGCAGTGTTGGTCTTTAACAGTGATGTGACCAGGGTTACACCATCTATCATTCACAAACACCGCCAGACCTCCTCCTTTCCTCTTACCGCTGTCTCTCGTCCTGTCCGCCCGCACCAACTTAAACCCGTCCAGCTCCGTCAACGTGTCCGTGGTCGCCTCCGTCAGCCACGTCTCGGTGAACACCATCATGCTGCACTCCCGATATTCCCTCTGATGTCGAGTCAGCGCCGCCAGCTCGTCCATCTTGTTGGGGAGAGATCTCACATTCCCCATCAAAACAGATGGGAGGACTGGTCTGTATTTCATCCTCCGTGCGCGACGCTGAGCTCCAGCCTGACATCCCCTTCTTCTCCTCTTTATCTCCGGGGGAACCGGGGGAACAGCGGGTCTTTCCTCTGGGTGCAGCAGCGCTGTGTTGCGGAGCGCCAACAGCTGATCCCTGGTGTAAACAATGGATCTGCTCGTCGGGTCCCCGCACACGGACGTAAACATCGTGAAAAGTGATGAAAAGTTACGACCAAAGCTGCTGCTTTGGTCTCCATAATTCCAGAAAGACTGTTGAATTAGAGGACTTAATAATGGCAAATGAAGGAAAAGAATAAAAAGTTTTTGAAGAGAAAAACTCTAGAATGAGCAGGAGCTGCTGTAACAGGCGGCCACTCACGCAGCGCCATGTTGATAAAACACACCTGTGTACTTCTGTGTATTAATGTGTACTCTTGTGTGTATTCAGGACCTTGGACCTGGGTTTTGAGAAGGACCTGACCGTCATATTGAACATTGTGAACAGTACCGGACCGAGCCGACAGAACGTCCTGCTGTCTGCAACGTTAACTCATGGTAAACTCTCTCTGCTTCCTGCTCTGGAGGAAGAGATGTATCACGTTTTATTCTTTTATTCTGATTAGACTCTTCTCTCCTGGGGGTCACTGTACTTCACATACTCTACGCTACAGGTGTCCCAATCAAAAGCAGGATGAATGATTAGTCACGTGTGACTATCAGCCACCATATCGTGAACAGACACATCACAATACAAACACCAGCTAAAGGAACCTAGAACAGCAAAGTGAAACGACTCCGTCCAGCACGCAGGACGAGACAGGCATGATGGGAAATATAGGCCGTCCCAATTGCTTCAATACTCGTAGCATTTTACGCTGTATGAATTGGCCTAGTGGCTAGCGGACTGTAGCTTACAGGACTGTTTGTACAGCGCTGGTGAATCAGAAAAGCTGATGGTGGAAATAAAGAGCTAGCGGGCTGTCGGGGAATGTCTCAGCGATCAGACTGTCCAAACTATCAAACACTTTCTAGATAAAAACTCAGTTCACTTCTGTTTTAAAACTGTAACGTGTAGTGACAGTTGTCTTTATCAGTCAAGACTCAAGACCAACAATGGGAGGTTTACTGTAGATCCAAGGTCACATGGAGTCATGACCCCCCTACTACACTCTCCTACCTTCTAGGGGGTAATCAACCACTCTGAGTACAGCGGGTCGTCCGTTAACCAGCAGGTCGGTGGTTCGATCCCCAGCTCTGAACCTCAGTCTGCAGATGACGGGTGACATCACAGCTCTGATTTCACGGCTGTTCCTGTGTGGATGATTTCTACAGGAGGCTCTTTGAATGATTAATACTAGACATCATATTAATGAGATATATCTATAATTAGACATATCTATAATTAGAGATATCTATAACCTCATTCTGACTAGTCACAACTCTAATTCTACATATCTAGAACAGAGTCTGTCCTCTCTGAACCAGGACTACTAACGTATGTGACTGAGTCTGTCCTGAAGCAGGTCTGACTCTGGTTCTGGTTCTGATTGAGACATTCAGGATCTTGCTGTTAGTGATATCTAGAATAAGAACTCTGACGAGTCACTGTGTAGCGGATGATGACTGAGAGATGAAGAATATGAAATGTGATCATGAAAATATTGATGAATCCTCCCAGAAACTGATTGTTTGACCTCTCAGGGCTCTAAGTGGTGAGACTCTTCATTTCCAACCAGCCTGGTGAATCTCACCAGATACCGACCCAGTCTGGTCCTGACCAGATGAAGGTCTCTGAGGTCAGAGACCTGGTCTTTCTCTGGCAGAGAAGTGGTGAAACACAGACACATGATGGAGGCAGAACAATCTGGTTCTGACATTACAGTGGACATGAACTGATGTGAAATAAGATAAGATAAGATAAGATGAAGCTTTATTAATGCTTTATTGATGCTTCACTAACATGTTCTAGTGGCAGGAAGCTGGTGACATGAATTCAACCAATAATAAATAATATCAATAATTAAAATAGCTGCTGGTTGTAGACCAGAACCTTCTCTGATGCTGATCAGGTCATTATATCTGTCTGGATCAATACTTTACATCTGTATCTTATTCACCAATTTATAGGTGATCTGAAACATGAAGCTGGGTGCACACTAATGCCTAGTTAATGTTATATTTGATATATATTCTAGTGTATTACACCATTTTATGTTGATTGTGATCCATACATATATTGATTCATATTATTGCACATGATCAGAACAACGAATTTCCTGATAATCAATCTGTTTCCAGGTCTCATCTGTGATGTGATTGATTGATTCATTTTAATTCAGTTGATCAGTTTTATTCAGTGGTTGAATCTTGTGTTTGGTTTGTATCTGAAGGAGATGAAGCCCAGATTTCAGATATGGAGAATTGATCAGGCTGAAACTAGTCGATTAGTTTAATCTAACAGAGAAAGTTTAACTAAAGAACCAGGATAGTTTTCAGATGGAGGAGGATCCTGTTCTCCTCCAACTAAACACCTCACCCCCGTTCTCTGCTGATAGTAAGAAGCTTCACACATTTAGTCTAAAGGGTCTCTCTGGGGCTTCAGGCTCCTCGGGGTGGTTCAGCTCTTAGAGCTGTGCCCCCCTTGGACCCATAAACCACAGGAGGATTGGGGGGGGGGGGGGGGCACTCCAAGGACACCAGCTCTCCATCCTGAGGACTCAGGTCAGACACCTCACACCCAGCTGATACCGGCACCCAGTCTACCTGAAAGGAGGCTCTGAACCTTTGGACTTGATCCGGTCCGGCTGAAGAACCGAATGCTGTCCTGCTACGCTGTCTCTCTCTTGTCTGAGTCCTATTTATTTATTATGTTGCCGCTCTGCCCTGACGGCTGAAACAGCTGCTGAAGCCTGAAGCAGCTCCGCTGGATCTACTTGCTGGTGAATCCCAGCCATTGTGAAGAGGGACTTAAAGAAAGACTTTAGGTCCAGAATCTTTTGAATCCAGTGACCCATCCAGCTCCGAGGAGGGGGGTCTGAAGAAATGGTTCAGAGATGCCTCACCAGACAGAGAGAGACGAAGATGGAAACATGCATCGAGGGGACACGCCAGCCATCCAAAAACGAGGGAGTCCGAGGAACCAAAGAGCCACTGAGGAGAGAAACGACTCAATCCGGGTCGCACCGTTGGATCCAGAAGATCCAGACTGGTCCAGACAGAAGCTGCTGCCACTCTGCTCCAGACAGCACAACCTCCATCTACCATCTACTCAGAGAGGCTGATGTAAAGGTGTATCCTCAGAGGAGAAAGAGTCTGATGACTAGACTGATGAACCAAGTCATAGTCAATTCATAGTCAACTAATAACTCAGTTACAAACTTTACAATTAATATCAGACACAGGAAGAATTAGGGAATCCATCCACAGACTCTGAACCTGAATTAGACCAGGTCTAAGTTTAGAACCTGAAACTGATCCTCAGTCTTCCTGCTGCTTCTTAAACTCTTAGTTAAATCCAATCAGAGAGATATCAATCACTGAATTGATCTGGTCATCTTTAGTTTGTTCGATCCATGAATGTTCATCATTGTGTTTGCTGTTTTCCTTTAATTATTCTTTATTATTATTTTATGATTGTTTTATCATCCGTTCAGTTATATTGTTAGTAGTGTAGTCCAGTAGTTAGTCACATAAACACTTCAATTATAAAGAACTTGGTTACTTGACTTTGTGTATATATTTATATAAACTATTCAAATCACTGTTCACCAGGCCAAGAACTCCGTAGCAACCCTGAGATTATGAGATTCAACTGATCAATATCAAATTTAATTATTTGTCCCTGTTTTTATAAAACTGGGCGGAGCCCCGAGTAAATCCTGATATTGAAGTTAACTGAGGGTAATATCTGAAGATGAATGTTACCACTTTCCTTCATATTTTATGATAATTTGTCTTACAATTAATAATTTGGGATTATTAATTGTGAATATGAATTTTGATAATAATTAGTAATTGTTAATCTGCTCAGTACAATAATGCTACAACAGTGTACTTGTAGTACATGGTTAATTGGCCTGAAGTTTTTAGGCCATAGGAATCTGTGTGATTTGTGAGTGTCTCTGACATCCTGCTGTATTTCAGGCGTGACTCGGTTAGCAGATGTTTGTCTCAACGACCCGGTCACCATCCATGTGTCTGGCCCCGCCTCCTCTGACCTCACCATATCTGACTCCGGCACAGACAGCCAATCAGAGAGCTTTGCCTTGCCAGAGGCTTTGAAGCAGTACGTGGTTGTGGTTCCCAGCAAGGTCAGACTTGTCTGTCTGGCTGCTTTCATACTGGACAAATGCAAGGTAAACAATTTAAATATGTATGTTTATATATAGTAGGGTTGTCTTAGATAACATGATAATAACGAAAGATGAACCTGAGACCACAGATCAGGATTTCAGCTTCTATTCAGGTATTTCCTTCTAGATCTGATCCACCACTCAGCAGGTAGCACCGTTTGATTGAACCCAGTTTTCTACTGAACTAAATTATTGATCATGTGACTGACAGGTGTTTCTGCTGTCCAGGTGAGTCCTGTTACATTGATTATTCATCAATAAATAGAGCTGAATGTCTCCTCTCAGTTTCAGCTTTGGGTTTTTCCTGTTCAGACTGATTTCTAGTTAAAAGGTGAAACCAACATGAAGACCAGAGAGCTGTCTCTGGGAGAAAAGCTGAGAGAAGATGGAAATCAATCAGAGCCATTGATCCAACGTCGGCCATAGCCGGTACAACCATCTGGAACGTCCTGAAGAAGAAAGAAACCACCGGTGTACCGAGCAACAGACGGTGAACCGGTAGACCGAGGAAACATCAGCAGCTGATGACAGAAACACTGTGAGAGCTGTAAAGAAAAACCCTAAAACAGCCGTCAGGGACGTCAGCAACAACCTCCAGAGGGAGGAGTGAAGGAATCCCAATCCACCGTTCACAGAGGACTTCAGGACCTAAAGGACAGAGACTCCACCAGGAGAGGACAACCACTCATTAGCAATAAGAAGAGGAAGGACAGACTGGAACCAGACTACAAGGACAGATGGGACAGCTACAAGGACGGACCACCAGGAGAGGACAACCACTCATTAGCAATAAGAGGAGGACGGACAGACTGGAACCAGACTACAAGGACAGAGGCTCCACCAGGAGAGGACAACCACTCATTAGCAATAAGAAGAGGAAGGACAGACTGGAACCAGACTACAAGGACAGAGACTCCACCAGGAGAGGACAACCACTCATTAGCAATAAGAAGAGGAAGGACAGACTGGAACCAGACTACAAGGACAGAGACCACCAGGAGAGGACAACCACTCATTAGCAATAAGAAGAGGACGGACAGACTGGGACCAGACTACAAGGACAGACTGGGACCAGACTACAAGGACAGAGACTCCACCAGGAGAGGACAACCACTCATTAGCAATAAGAAGAGGACGGACAGACTGGAACCAGACTACAAGGACAGAGACCACCAGGAGAGGACAACCACTCATTAGCAATAAGAAGAGGACGGACAGACTGGAACCAGACTACAAGGACAGAGACCACCAGGAGAGGACAACCACTCATTAGCAATAAGAAGAGGACGGACAGACTGGAACCAGACTACAAGGACAGAGACCACCAGGAGAGGACAACCACTCATTAGCAATAAGAGGAGGAAGGACAGACTGGAACCAGACTACAGATCATCTTCATTGATGATGGATCATATGACGGCAGCAGCTACATGAACTCAGAGGTCTACAGAAACATTTAGTCTGACAGTTTGAAGAGAGATGAACCAAACTGATCAGGAGATCCAGACAACGAGCCAAAACCCCCTGAGACCACTGAGGAGTTCATCAGGGGAAGAAGAGGAAGGTTTTAGACTGGACCAGTCCACCTGCAGACTGGAACCCTGTTGATCAGCATTTTACCTGCTGAAGAGGAAACAAACAGCTACTGAAAGAGGCTGTGGAGAACGACTGGAAAAGCACCACAGAAGAAGAACAGAAAGGTTTGGTGATGTCAGAGGGTCGCAGGCTTGATGCAGTTATTACAACTAAATATGAAGTATTATTGACTGTAATCTATCTGAAGTCTATCTGATCCTGGACTGTGGATCAGCGTAAAATGTGGAGTTCTGTTACAAACGGTGCTACCTGCTGAGTGGTGGATCAGATCTAGAAGGAAATACCTGAATAGAAGCTGAAATCCTGATCTGTGGTCTCAGGATCATCTGGTGGTGTTTCAGTGATCAGCAGAAACATAGGAGGTGGACTCGCTGGTCCAGTACTTTAGAGAGAACTGTAGATTTACATAGAGCAGCTTGTTTGTAGTGAAAGGAGTTTATTTCACTACAATGACCTCATTGCTGTACGTTAACCTGATTATTCCACCACTGCTTACTGAAGAAATCAATAATTTGACACAAAACCTTCATAAAGAAATAACAGGCTGTAGAACACCATGATTGACCAGAATCGAGTATTGAACACAGCTCTGTAGTGACTATTCATAATATTATATCCCTGTCCAACCCTGGTAGACACTAAACGAAGGTAAAAGCCTTGTGCAGCTCTCAGAAAGTACAGAAAGCAGTTTCCAGGCGGTTGTGCAGACCAAACACCTGACTCAGGTCTTTTTCAGCTGCAGCGACCTGATTGGTTGGCAGAAAACCAACGGTAAAGTTTCACCATGTTCAGTTTTTTCAGAACAACAAACTGATCATTTTCACGTCGAGCTGCGAGGCCGTGGACTTCCTCCACTCCCTCTTCACCTCCGTCCTCTCCAGGCCCACCACCGGTCAGACGCCTCGCCTCAGCTTCCTGCGTCTCCATGGCAACATGAAGCAGGAGGTGAGAGCGCCGTTTGACACATCTGTGCTCCTTAGTGTGTCCATGATCAGCTGGTTATATAAGTGGCGTTTGTTCTGTCCACCAGGAGCGCTCAGAGGTCTTCCAGCAGTTTTCAGTGGCTCCGGGTGGAGTTCTCCTGTGTACGGTCAGTGTCTCGGTGTCTCGCATATATCTATAGGAAACACCATTGATGTGTATACTATATCTATAGGAAACACCATTGATGTGTATACTATATCTATAGGAAACACCATTGATGTGTATACTATGTCTAGAGGATACACCATTGATGTGTATACTATATCTATAGGAAACACCATTGATGTGTATACTATATCTATAGGAAACACCATTGATGTGTATACTATATCTATAGGAAACACCATTGATGTGTATACTATGTCTAGAGGATACACCATTGATGTGTATACTATATCTATAGGATACACCATTGATGTGTATACTATATCTATAGGATACACCATTGATGTGTATACTATATCTATAGGAAACACCATTGATGTGTATACTATATCTATAGGAAACACCATTGATGTGTATACTATGTCTATAGGAAACACCATTGATGTGTATACTATATCTATAGGAAACACCATTGATGTGTATACTATATCTATAGGAAACACCATTGATGTGTATACTATGTCTATAGGAAACACCATTGATGTGTATACTATGTCTATAGGAAACACCATTGATGTGTATACTATGTCTAGAGGATACACCATTGATGTGTATACTATGTCTATAGGAAACACCATTGATGTGTATACTATGTCTAGAGGAAACACCATTGATGTGTATACTATATCTATAGGAAACACATCTACATCATCTATGTTTCAGGATGTGGCAGCCAGAGGTCTGGACCTTCATCAGGTCACCTGGATCATTCAGGTGATTATCTTCCTTGTGGCTCTTAATATGGGGTCATGTCTGAGAAGTTTAAACCAGGGGTGTATAAGGAGAACTGGATCCAGTGTTGGAGGGGGGCCCACTTCCATCCGGAAAAGTACACAGATCTTCTGGGTCTTACTGGGCCATACTGCGCATGTCCGATATGTGCAGTAGCATTCGCTCAGTCACATGACTTGATCACATGACTCGGTCACAGGGTCCCAATGTCAGGCTGTCATCATGGTTTGGGTCTCTATAGACATCAACAGAGGAAGGAAATAACTCTGGATTCAGCTGTTAGTGTTTTACATCTTTTAGGACCTGATGATTTAAATCAGGACTATCAGAGCATTTTACATCTTTTAGGACCTGATGATTTAAATCAGGACTATCAGAGCATTTTACATCTTTTAGGACCTGATGATTTAAATCAGGACTATCAGAGCATTTTACATCTTTTAGGACCTGATGATTTAAATCAGGACTATCAGAGCATTTTACATCTTTTAGGACCTGATGATTTAAATCAGGACTATCAGAGCGTTTTACATCTTTTAGGACCTGATCATTTATCAGAGTTTTTATTTATTTATTTATATTTATATCCTTTATTTAACCAGGTGAGAAACTCATTGAAATTAAAATCTCTTTTCCCAGAGTGCCCTGGCCCAGAGGGCAGCAGAGAAAGTTATTGCAACAAATAAAGGCAAACAATACAAACAGATAAATACAGCAGTCACACACCACAGACAAATAGACAAATATCATTTGCAATTATATGTATAACAGCAGCTGTGCTGCACAAACAGGTCAATATTAAAATAATTAAATGACAAAATTCAGGAGCAGTTACAGCGACCAATGGTGCTATTTTCTCGATATTTTTAAAATGGACTTAAATTCTCCTTTCGTGATAAAATTTGACAGTTTCAGGTCCTTCTGCATAACGTTCCACGAGAACGGAGCAGCATAGTTAAAGGCTTTTTAGCCGAGCTCCGTTCTGACCTTTGGAACCAACATCTGGAGAACATCTGGAGAACGCAGGCCAGATTGACTGTGGTTTGTACACAAGTATGTACAGAGATACGAAGGCACCAGTCCACGGACAGATTTATATATGAGCTGACCAATGTGAAAACCTGCGGACATACAGCGATGTCCATCCAGCAGCAGCATAAAGGGAACAGTGGTGAACCAGATCTCCACAGCCAGTAAGGAAACGTAGCGCACAGCGGTAACCAGTGTCCAGCCGATCAGGCTCTGGTCAGGTGCATTCATGTAGAGCAGGTCACCATAATCCAATACAGGTAAAAATGTTGCTGAAACAAGGTGTTTCCTCACCTGGAGGGAGAAACAGGATTTGTCTCTAAAAAGGAACCCCAATTTAATGTTCAGTTTGGACACCAGATTTGCAATGTGTGGTGTGAAAGTCAAATTTTGCAATAGATAACTGTATCATCTGCATAAAAATGAAAAGCAGCATTTGATAAGTTATCACAAAGATTGTTTATATATATTGAGAATAGCAGTTGACCAAGGATGGAGCCCTGGGGGACGCCTTTAGACAGCAGTGGTCCTAGTATGGGACGCCTTTAGACAGCAGTGGTCCTAGTATGGGACCCTGGGGGACGCCTTTAGACAGCAGTGGTCCTAGTATGGGACCCTGGTGGACGCCTTTACACAGCAGTGGTCCTAGTATGGGGCCCTGGGGGATGCCTTTAGACAGCAGTGGTCCTAGTATGGGACCCTGGTGGACGCCTTTAGACAGCAGTGGTCCTAGTATGGGGCCCTGGGGGACGCCTTTACACAGCAGTGGTCCTAGTATGGGGCCCTGGGGGATGCCTTTAGACAGCAGTGGTCCTAGTATGGGACCCTGGTGGACGCCTTTACACAGCAGTGGTCCTAGTATGGGGCCCTGGGGGATGCCTTTAGACAGCAGTGGTCCTAGTATGGGACCCTGGTGGACGCCTTTAGACAGCAGTGGTCCTAGTATGGGGCCCTGGGGGACGCATTTTGACAGCAGTGGTCCTAGTATGGGACCCTGGGGGACGCCTGTAGACAGCAGCAGTCCTAGTATGGGGCCCTGGGGGATGCCTTTACACAGCAGTGGTCCTAGTATGGGACCCTGGGGGACGCATTTTGACAGCAGTGGTCCTAGTATGGGACCCTGGGGGACGCCTTTAGACAGCAGCAGTCCTAGTATGGGGCCCTGGGGGATGCCTTTAGACAGCAGTGGTCCTAGTATGGGACCCTGGTGGACGCCTTTAGACAGCAGTGGTCCTAGTATGGGACCCTGGTGGACGCCTTTAGACAGCAGTGGTCCTAGTATGGGACCGTTGGGGACGCCTTTAGACAGCAGTGGTCCTAGTATGGGACCCTGGGGGACGCCTTTAGACAGCAGTGGTCCTAGTATGGGACCCTGGGGGACGCCTTTAGACAGCAGTGGTCCTAGTATGAGACCCTGGGGGACGCCTTTAGACAGCAGTGGTCCTAGTATGAGACCCTGGGGGACGCCTTTAGACAGCAGTGGTCCTAGTATGAGACCCTGGGGGACGCCTTTAGACAGCAGTGGTCCTAGTATGGGACCCTGGGGGACGCCTTTAGACACAGGGAGAGAGGAAGAT
>CAMQGK010000010.1:347500-390000 GCA_947000775.1 Pterois miles
GAGGGAGGACCAGATTTTACTCATGTGTTGTACCGCCAAAGATACGAGGCATTGATGAGGCGTGACCCTGCCTCCTTCCTTCTCAGACTCTCAGTTGGCAGAGACGTTGATGAAGAGCAGAGTCCGGCTGATTGGTTCAAGAAATGGAGAGAGGACACGATAAAGTTCAGGTAGAGGATCCACCGGCGGCGTTTGGCTCTCCTGTGTGGGAGCGTTATGGATTTGGTGTTACGTCTGACGGTGGTGGGAAAAAAGTGGAGGATAAAACGTCAGCTATACAGTAAATCCTGAACTATACGAACAGACACGACGATGAACCGTGAAGAAGAGTCCAACAGACCACGTTGCTCTGACTGCAGACGGACGGACGTCCAGGCTGAAAAAGGACAAACTGGTCTTCTAGCAGAAGGACATGAAGACAGGATGAACAGAGCAGAGCTGATCTGGATCAGGGTGTTTGGTTTATGATGATCTATATGTTGATGGTCTGAGCCTATAATTAGTTTTTATTTCTTAATTATTTTTAAATAACACAGTGGCTCTTGTTCCTCATGTTCGCCTCATCTGCTGCCGTTCAGGCAAACAGTCGACTTATTTTGGCAAATAAATTAAAAACTGTTCAAACTGAAATTGAAATTGGCCTCCTTGCTGTACCAGAAATACTGTTTTCCGCTGTACCGAACCGAAAACTGGGACCCCAAACCGTGAACCGAACCAAATCGTGAATTTTATGAACCGTCCTACCCCTAGATTTTATTGCAACGGTCTTTGATTGGTTTCCAGTCGTCTTTGAGTAACAGCTACAGCCTAGTTTGAGTGGGGGGTTTTGTGGCTCCCTCTGGGTTTTCATAAGGTTCCCAGGGTTCAGGAGTCTTTCAGGGTGTATGTATCTTCGACGGGTTGTCTTCCAGGGTACACCAATGGTTTATTTAGAGGTTCCAGCTGTGTTTAAGGGGGGGTTTCGTGGTTTTTGTGGTGTTCAAGTGGTCTTTGGAAGGTTTCCAGGAGTCCTGCTGTTTTTGGGATGGTACTGGGTTTTGGGATATCGGGGGTCTTTTAGGTGGTGGAACTTATCTCTTATCTTATCTCTTTCTTAACTTAACTTAACTTTGTGGCTCTTTGAATGGGTCTAAGGTTTTTAAAGGACTGCAGTGGATTCATGAAGAATCTGTACTGGTGGTCTGGGACTCTTGTTTCTTCTTGTTTTTAAAGAGCCAGATGTGACAGACTTTAGTGGAACCAGCAGGGGGGGACGAGTTCATGTAGGATCAATTACTGAAGCAGTTTCTAAAGGCACCTAATGCATCCTGCAGTGGCTTGAATCGGGAAACAGCTGCAGGTTCAGGTTTTAGTTTATGTGATGGTATATACGAAGATTTTTTCAAATCAACTCATGTGTTGAGCATGAAGCTGAAACATAGCTGGAGCAGCAGGAGGGCCAGTGGAGCCTCAGAGGGGAGGTTCTGGTTGTTGGATCATCTTTTGTCATGGAAGGACTAGATACTAATGCTCATAATAAAGTGGTCTGGATCAGCTCTGCTGGTGTTACCTGTCACCTGGCTGAAGGATTATTTTCTTTTTACAACTGCGTGTTTTGTCTTTCAGAGTTCGACTGCAGCTCTGGAGCAGGAGACCAGAGAGAGAGCGACGGTTCTCCAGACGGAGTTTGAGAACTTTGTTCACTCAGATGTTCAGTCAATGCAGAACGCCAAGAAAGGTACGTAACAGTCTGTAGTTCTGTAGGGTCATCTGGTCAGGACCATCAGGTGGTTACATGTGGGTCAGGACCATCAGGTGGTTACATGTGGGTCAGGACCATCAGGTGGTCTTGAATGTCCTGAATACATTGATTTCTAAAGTTCTGAACATGTGTTGATGTTTTCAGTAGGACACATAAACCAGAGATGTGATTTTGCGTAAATCTATCCGATGCAGCTGCTTCAGCTGTTACCATGTGACGAGGTCACAGTGGTTATATGGTCATGACCGCTGGTTTATAGAGGAGGTCTGTTGTGAATCAGGTCATGATAGTTTGTTACTTGTAAAACGTGGATCCCCAGAAAATAGGTTTCGGACAGTTCCTGTTCTGACATGTCCCTGTGATGTCACTGTGATGTCATCAGCGCTGCAGTCCTTCCTGCGGGCCTACACCACCTACCCCGCCTGCCTCAAACACATCTTTCATATCCGATCCCTCCACCTGGGACACACTGCCAAGAGCTTCGGCCTCAGAGACGCTCCACAGGGCCTGAGCACCGCCACGGGTCCCCAGGCCAAGAACCAGAACCAAAAGAAGGGGAGCAGCAGCCAGACTGTAGGAAAGAGGTGAGTCTGATCACTTATGATGAGCTGTTTTAACATCTATTATCACACAGCTTTGTTGAATACTCAATTCTGATTGGTCTATCACAGCGTTCTACAGTTTACTTCTTTATAACAGACCGTTGCTACGTGTAACAGACCGTTGCTATGGTCTGTCCAGACAAGCCTGAGTGTTTGGTCCCTGTCTGCCTGTATGGACTCCCAATAACGTCTGGTCCTGATGAGGAGGATGGGGCCCTGGGGGATCTCCTCCCAGACTTGGATCAAGGCCTCAGTGAGCTCCTGGACAGTCTGTGGTGGTACTTGGACTGATATATAACATCCTACAGGTGCTCATTTGGAGTGGGCCCACTGCACCAGGAGGAACCCAGGACCCACTACACCAGCATAAGGTCTGACAGTCGCTCTGAGGATTTCATCACGGTACCCAACAGCAGTGAGGGTGCTGTTGGCTGTGACATGGAGGTCTGTGTGACCCTCCAAGGACGTGCCTCCCCAGACCATCACTGACCCCCTACCAAACTGGTCATGCTGGAAGATGTTACAGGCAGCATAACATTCACCACACCATCTCCGGACTCTTTCACGCCTGTCACATGTGCTCAGTTTGAACCTGAACGGGGCATCCGTGGTGGACCTGCTAGTTCTGGTGTTCTCTGGTGAATGCCAAGTGCTCATCCTGGTCCTCCTGGTCCACAAAAAAGCAGATACTGGTCCTGCTGCTAAGTTGCCCGTCTACAGCCCTGTCCAGCCCTCCTGGTGTAACGGTCGGTCTCCTGGTGTCTCCTCCAGGGTCTTGAGACTGTACTGAGAGACACAGCAAACCTTCTAGTGACCTCATTTATGGATGATCCATCCTGGAGGTTCTGGACTACCTGTATCAACCTGACTGGGCTGCAGGAACCACTTCATGGTAGAAGTATTGACAAGGACACTATCAGAACCAGATCTAGAGAAGAACCAGTCAGGAAGGACCAGGAGAGCCTCCACATGTTAAACCATTCCCTGTTTGTTGGTTGTCTTGCTGTCGTCACCTTCATTTACACCAAAGCAGCTGAAAGTGATTCAGCATCACTGGTTCTTCCTTATGGACTCATTGATCCCTGAAGAGGACCTGACTGCTGTTATACTGGGACCTTTAAGGGTCCCTGAAGAGGACCTGACTGCTGTTATACTGGGACCTTTAAGGGTCCCTGAAGAGGACCTGACTGCTGTTATACTGGGACCTTTAAGGGTCCCTGAAGAGGACCTGACTGCTGTTATACTGGGACCTTTAAGGGTCCCTGAAGAGGACCTGACTGCTGTTATACTGGGACCTTTAAGGGTCTCTGAAGAGGACCTGACTGCTGTTATACTGGGACCATTAAGGGTCCCTTCAGTTTTTAGAGCAGTGTATTCTCTTTCAGTCAGTTTATTTATGACTTACTGTTACTGTTAGTGAGTACTCATATCTTTACTGCAGTAAAAGTCAGAAAAAAAAAGTCAGAAAAAATCTCCCAAAAACTCAGAAAATGTCCAAAAAAATGTCTGAAAAAAAGCTAGAAATAATGTTTGAAAAATGTCAGATTTTTTTTAATTTTAACTGTAAAAGTATTCTCAGTAAAATGTAGTTCAAATTATTGTGATTATTGTGCAGAAATATTCTGTGTGACATTATTAGACTATTAGTAAGCCTCCGTCGTGCCCCAGCGTCGAGTACCGACTGAAGCTCAGCAACGTCCTGCAGTGGACGCCACAATAACACCAACTACGTAACCGATGGATGCAGCAGTAGACCAGCACCAGTAGACCAGCACCAGTAGACCAGCACCAGTAGACCAGCACCATCTTCAACCTCATCCCGTTAGGGGTCGGGGGTCTGGAGCCGATCCCAGCTGGCATTGGGCGAAGGCGGGTTACACCCTGGACAGGTCTCCAGTCCATCACAGGACACACAGAGACAGACACCACAGAGACAGACACCACAGAGACAGACACCACAGAGACAGACACCACAGAGACAGACACCACAGAGACAGACACCACAGAGACAGACACCACAGAGACAGACACCACAGAGACAGACACCACAGAGACAGACACCACAGAGACAGACACCCAGGACAGACCACAGAGACAGACACCACAGAGACAGACACCACAGAGACAGACACCACAGAGACAGACACCACAGAAAATAAGACAGACATCACAGAGACAGACACCACAGAGACAGACACCACAGAGACAGACACCACAGAGACAGACAACCATTCACAGTCACATCCACACCTACGGGACATTTAGAGTCATCAATTAACCTAAACAGCCTGTCTTTGGATGGCAGGAGGAAGCCGGAGTACCTGGAGAAAACCCACGCAAATGTAGCGTCATTGCATTGAGCAGATTAACAGTTAATCATTAATTATTATCAAAATTCATATTCACAATTAATAATCCCAAATTATTAATTGTAAGACAAATTATCATAAAATATGAAGGAAAGTGGTAACATTCATCTTCAGATATTACCCTCAGTTAACTTCAATATAGGATTTACTGGGGCTCCGCCAAGTTTTATAAAAAAAGGGAAAAAAAATTAAATTTGATATTGATCAGTTGAATCTAATAATTTAAGGGTTGGTAGGGGGTTTTTGGGTGGGTCAGGATTTGAATGGTTTATATAAATATATACAAAAGTAAGTAAAAGTTTTTATTTGAGGTTTTGTGCTCTCTGGCTCCTTACAATATAACTGAAGGATGATACAATAATAATAATAAAGTTAAAGGAAACAGCAAACACAATGATGAACATTCATGGATCGAACAAACTAAAGATGACCAGATCAATTCAGTGATTGATATCTCTCTGATTGGATTTAACTAAGAGTTTAAGAAGCAGCGGAAGACTGAGGATCAGTTTCAGGTTCTAAACTTAGACCTGGTCTAATTCAGGTTCAGAGTCTGTGGATGGATTCCCTAATTCTTCCTGTGTCTGATATTAATTGTAAAGTTTGTAACTGAGTTATTAGTTGACTATGAATTGACTATGACTTGGTTCATCAGTCTAGTCATCAGACTCTTTCTCCTCTGAGGATACACCTTTACATCAGCCTCTCTGAGTAGATGGTAGATGGAGGTTGTGCTGTCTGGAGCAGAGTGGCAGCAGCTTCTGTCTGGACCAGTCTGGATCTTCTGGATCCAACGGTGCGACCCGGATTGAGTCGTTTCTCTCCTCAGTGGCTCTTTGGTTCCTCGGACTCCCTCGTTTTTGGATGGCTGGCGTGTCCCCTCGATGCATGTTTCCATCTTCGTCTCTCTCTGTCTGGTGAGGCATCTCTGAACCATTTCTTCAGACCCCCCCTCCTCGGAGCTGGATGGGTCACTGGATTCAAAAGATTCTGGACCTAAAGTCTTTCTTTAAGTCCCTCTTCACAATGGCTGGGATTCACCAGCAAGTAGATCCAGCGGAGCTGCTTCAGGCTTCAGCAGCTGTTTCAGCCGTCAGGGCAGAGCGGCAACATAATAAATAAATAGGACTCAGACAAGAGAGAGACAGCGTAGCAGGACAGCATTCGGTTCTTCAGCCGGACCGGATCAAGTCCAAAGGTTCAGAGCCTCCTTTCAGGTAGACTGGGTGCCGGTATCAGCTGGGTGTGAGGTGTCTGACCTGAGTCCTCAGGATGGAGAGCTGGTGTCCTTGGAGTGCCCCCCCCCCCCACCCCCAATCCTCCTGTGGTTTATGGGTCCAAGGGGGGCACAGCTCTAAGAGCTGAACCACCCCGAGGAGCCTGAAGCCCCAGAGAGACCCTTTAGACTAAATGTGTGAAGCTTCTTACTATCAGCAGAGAAAGGGGGTGAGGTGTTTAGTTGGAGGAGAACAGGATCCTCCTCCATCTGAAAACTATCCTGGTTCTTTAGTTAAACTTTCTCTGTTAGATTAAACTAATCGACTAGTTTCAGCCTGATCAATTCTCCATATCTGAAATCTGGGCTTCATCTCTTTCAGATACAAACCAAACACAAGATTCAACCACTGAATAAAACTGATCAACTGAATTAAAATGAATCAATCAATCACATCACAGATGAGACCTGGAAACAGATTGATTATCAGGAAATTCGTTGTTCTGATCATGTGCAATAATATGAATCAATATATGTATGGATCACAATCAACATAAAATGGTGTAATACACTAGAATATATATCAAATATAACATTAACTAGGCATTAGTGTGCACCCAGCTTCATGTTTCAGATCACCTATAAATTGGTGAATAAGATACAGATGTAAAGTATTGATCCAGACAGATATAATGACCTGATCAGCATCAGCATCAATATTTTCATGATCACATTTCATATTCTTCATCTCTCAGTCATCATCCGCTACACAAACAAGGAGAGAACATGCAAACTCCACACAGAAGGGCTCCAAGCCGGATTTGAATGTTGCTGTGAGGCAACAGCGCTAACAACTGCACCACCGTGCAGCCGCTTCTGAGAGGGAAAATTACTGGCTTTATGATGAGTCTGGTGGCTCTAAAAAGACCAATATAACAGTTTCAGTTCCCTGTCAGAAAGGACTGTCTGACGGCGAGGTAAAGGACTGTCTGACGGCGAGGTAAAGGACTGTCTGACGGCGAGGTAAAGGACTGTCTGACGGCGAGGTAAAGGACTGTCTGACGGCGAGGTAAAGGACTGTCTGACGGCGAGGTAAAGGACTGTCTGACGGCGAGGTAAAGGACTGTCTGACGGCGAGGTAAAGGACTGTCTGACGGCGAGGTAAAGGACTGTCTGACGGCGAGGTAAAGGACTGTCTGACGGCGAGGTAAAGGACTGTCTGACGGCGAGGTAAAGGACTGTCTGACGGCGAGGTAAAGGACTGTCTGACGGCGAGGAAAAGGACTGTCTGACGGCGAGGTAAAGGACTGTCTGACGGCGAGGTAAAGGACTGTCTGACGGCGAGGTAAAGGACTGTCTGACGGCGAGGTAAAGGACTGTCTGACGGCGAGGTAAAGGACTGTCTGACGGCGAGGTAAAGGACTGTCTGACGGCGAGGAAAAGGACCTACATTAGCTTCCTGTGCTAAGACAGTTGATTTTTAAACATTTGAGCTAAACATGACTCTGATGGATCTGGTTTGGGTCCTGGTCCTCAGGTTGTCTCAAGGTCAGAGGGAGGTCAGCCTGCTGCGCTCCGAGTTCTCCAGCGGGATGGAGGGAGCAGACACCAAGAGGAGGAAGAAGAAGAAGACAAGGACGACTGGTCAGTCAGAACAAGAGTAGGAGTAATGAGGAGGTGCAGCAGCTGGATTAAAGGTGACGAGCTGTTCACAGCCAGACAGACCTGAACCAGATCAAGTTTCAACCAATCGGATTAAAGGAAAGTGTGACGATGGTTTTTATAAACGACTCCCCCGTTACTACTGCTCTCTGATTGGTTATTGAAGTTAAATATCTGCTCTTCTCTTTTCAGGAGAAACATTTGAAATCAACTGAACTTTGTTTTGTTGTTTCACTGAATACTTTCAGTATTAATATCATGTAAATATTAATATCACGTGCTACCGTTTTTAAAATTTGATCTTTGCTCTGGAGGGAAAAACACAGTGACGCTGTCTGAATGCCATTCATCAGAATTCTGTTTGCCAACACGTCTCGCTGCTGAGTACTGCAGTAGTACTACTGCAGTAGTACTACTGCAGTAGTAGCAGTACTACTTGACATCTTCAACATGAGGTATTGGTTCTACTGAACAGTCTGTAGCAGATTTCCATCAAACAGAGTTATACAGCAAAAAAACATCCAAAATATAAAAGTGAAGTAAATAAATAAACTAAGCTAAATATAAAAATGTAAAAATAAAAGTTGAGCTTTCAGGCAGGTGAAGAAATAAAAGCCAGTTTTCAGAGTTTGTGCAGCACTTCAGTGTTCTGGTCACTCTGAAGTGTAATCGCTGCATTTTAACAGCATTAATATTTTATCTTCATTAATATTTTATCAGCTAATCGCTCCGTGAAGCTTCGGCTGTCAGAAGAGTCGAAGATCAGATCACGATTCTGAATCAGAAACAACCAGAACATGAAACTGAGACCGTACGAGATGAGTTGAACTAAAACAAGTCCTAAGGTCCATGGGAAAGGCCCTGGGACCGGCCCTGGGACCGGCCCTGGGACCGGCCCTGGGACCGGCCCTGGGACCGGCCCTGGGACCGGCCCTGGGACCGGCCCTGGGACCGGCCTCGGGACCGGCCCTGGGACCGGCCCTGGGACCGGCCCTGGGACCAGACTCAGGAAACCATTCTCTCTCAGACTCTTCACATCTTTCACACTAAATGACACTTTACCATAAAATAACACAACAAACAACAAAAAAGAAACAGAGTTGTTGAAATATTTATTGAAGGTTTTCTAACGTAGAACCAACGAGTACTATTGGTCAGTATTATTATTATTATTATTGTTATTATTATTACACATAGAAGTTATGGACAGAACAGCATTGTTTGTATCTCTGAGGACTCTTCTACTTTGTCGTCTGTCCTGGTTGGTTATATTTGTTGTTTGTTGTAGTCCCCCATCATGATGTGAACTTGTCCCTGAAGCCAGCGAAGAACTGCAAACCAACAACAGAACCAGAGACCATAGAACCATCTTGTACAGATGGATCAATAAAAGTCATCTGAACTTTATTCTGTTGATAATCAAAAGTAAAAGAACCTGTTGTAGCTCACCTGGTACAGCAGGTGCCCCATGTACCAAGGCTGAGTCCCAGGGGCCCCGGGTTCAAATCCATCCTGGGGCCCTTTGCTGGAACCAGTTGTCCCAGTGGGCTGGTGTCATCCTGTAGTAACCAGTCCTCCCAGTGACCAGGAACCGGTCCTCCCGGTGGGTTGGTGTCATAGTAACCAGTCCTCCCAGTGACCAGGAACCGGTCCTCCCGGTGGGCTGGTGTCATCCTGTAGTAACCAGTCCTCCCAGTGACCAGGAACCGGTCCTCCCGGTGGGCTGGTGTCATCCTGTAGTAACCAGTCCTCCCAGTGACCAGGAACCGGTCCTCCCGGTGGGTTGGTGTCATCCTGTAGTAACCAGTCCTCCCAGTGACCAGGAACCGGTCCTCCCGGTGGGTTGGTGTCATCCTGTAGTAACCAGTCCTCCCAGTGACCAGGAACCGGTCCTCCCGGTGGGCTGGTGTCATCCTGTAGTAACCAGTCCTCCCAGTGACCAGGAACCGGTCCTCCCGGTGGGCTGGTGTCATCCTGTAGTAACCAGTCCTCCCAGTGACCAGGAACCGGTCCTCCTGGTGGGCTGGTGTCATCCTGTAGTAACCAGTCCTCCCAGTGACCAGGAACCGGTCCTCTCAGTTGGCTGATGTTAGCAGAGGTGTGGGTCAGTATGGGTCAGGATGTGCGGCAATAGGGGCAGGGCTGGCGGATGGTGGGAGGCGGGGCTTCTGTACAGGTATAGGTCCAGAGTGGGCGGGGCAGGAGGGTACAGGTAGTGTGTAGGTAAGAACATCGTACTGGCTTCAGCCAGCAGCTCCAAACCAACAGCCGACTGACGCTTCCACTTGGTTCTGTCAGAGGAAACAACATCAGTTTTTATGTTTACAACGTGTTGATGATAATATATATTTTTAAGTTAATACAATGTTGGTCAACACTCCACTATGGTTAATATCTCTCCACCCTTTTCAGATGATTCCCATGTTCATACCCAGAACAGTTTCCATCCATTAGATTGGTTACTGTCCTCGTTTATGAAGAGGAACCACCTGGAGGTTCCCAAGGAGGTAGGGAGATTGGGTTTGTCTAACTACTGTATTGGACATATTAGAACAAACAGGGACCAGAACGTCTATCCAGTCCTTTACCCATACTCACCTCTCTAGTACCACATGACCGTAACCCGGTGGTTAGAGCCTCAGAGATGGTACCGTTTAGGAAACATTGTGGTTTTATGCTTGTGGTCTTCTCCCAGTAGCTAATGATCCATTTTTCCTCACCATCTGTACTACAGATACTTTACTTTAGAGTTTACTACTCTGTAAACATTTGAGCATTACCACAGAAGAAGACCAGTGTTCCACTGATCTGCTCAGGGTCGGTACGGTTACTTCATCTGAAACTCTGACTAAAGACCACAACATACCGAGATCCCATCTACTGAGGGGTTTTCAGATCTGCAGCTACGCCCATGGTTCCCTCATTTCCTAATGTTCTCCCGAGAATCATTTAGATGATGTCCTGGGTCCAGATCCCTCTGAGAGGAAGCAGGTCTCTAAAATCTATGTCCTGATACAAGGACTAAAACCGATATTCTGGGACAAAACAAAAAACACATGGGAGAAGGATCTGGATGTGGAGCTAGGTTTCTGAGGATGTGTGGAGGGTCTCCTCACTGGGTCTACCACGTGGTCTGATTCACTTTAAGGTGCTAAGTTCTGGTTCATATGTCACCTATGGTTCTGGCACCAGGTCTGGTGTATATGTTACCTCCGGTTCTGGTACCAGGTCTTGACCTGGGTGTCGCTAAGCTGCAGGGACGCTGCCAGCTCCATGCGGTCCTGGACACTCAGGTACTTCTGGTTCTGGAAGCTCTTCTCAAGTCTCGCCAGCTGTTGGTCGCTGAACGCCGTCCGGGCTTTACGAGGTTTCTTCAGATGGTCCGAGGCCCCGCCCCGCACTGCGTGATTGACAGGTAGAATGACATCCCAGCAGAGCTGTCAGCTGATTGGTCAGTGAACTCTCATTAATAGTTCTACGGGTTTTAATTCTGATGCTTCTGGATTTGTCCTTTCAGATTTCACTGTATTTTAAAGTGTTCTATGTAAGTTAAGTTAAGGGGTTAAATGTCTTGCTCAATAACCCATCGACATGTGACTGGCGCAGCCGGGGATCGAACCGGGAGCCGACCGTCCGACTGGTGGACGACCCGCTCTACCAGTGTCCACAGCTGCCCCTTAATAAAGGAGCAGCTGAGAGATTTTCGTCCTTAATTAGCCTCCGTATTCACATTCTATTCAATTTATTTCTATATAGCGTCAAATCACAAAGGAGCAAATAAGAACACAGGAATTTAGTTTATGTATACAGTATATACTGTGTATAAAATATATATATATATATATATATATATATATATATATATTATATATATGTGTATATATATGTATATATATATATATATATATTATATATGTATATATATATATGTATATATATGTGTATATATATTATATATATGTATATATATGTATATATATGTGTATAAAAATATATATATAGTATATATATATATATATATATATATATATATATATATATATATATATATATATACTATTATTATTATGTGAAGAAGAAAATCAGGAAGCTCAAAACGAAATGAAATTAGAATAAATAAATAAATTGTCCTTCAGCAGCAGAACTGAAGGACAATTTACACAATTTGTGAATTTCCCCACTGTGGGACCAATAAAGGAATATCTTATCTTAACTCTGATAATTTTGTTTGTAATAGAAACCTGAAGACATTTTTCACATTTTGACTCCAGTGTTTTAAATATGTAAATCCAGATTTCAGATCAAAGGACCAAAAATATCAATGTGTTGAATAATAATAATAATAATAATAATAATATAAACAGGTTTCATTTCGGATTCGGATTAAATCTGTTTTTCTGTCTCACCTCTGAGTTCGCCGCCACAGCACGAGCTGCTGGGACTTTTATCCTCACAGTCCTCTTCCGGTCCGGACTGGAACAGTTCGGCGTTAGACTCGGGCTGTCCCGGGTCAGAGTAGACCAGTCCTGGGTCCGAGTCGGGCCGGCAGTCCGCTAAGATGTCCCGGATCAGGAAGGAGGAGCTGACGGTGCGGGGCTGGAGCCGATGCGGGTGACCGGGCAGCAGCGCGCATTCCAGGCGGGGAACGGGCTCTCTCCGCGCGGGAGAAAGCGCCGAGCAGCCGCCGTCCCCGCTGCTGCCGCCCGGGCTGACCTCCGGACCCTCTGCCCGGGAGAGGAGGGCGTCCGGCGGCCCGAGGGAGAGCAGAGAGGCGATGCGGAACCTGGAGCAGCCGGAGGCAAAAAGCTCCATCTCCGTCCGGACTCAGGAGAGAGAGAGTAAGAGAAAGAAGAGAGGGGAGAGGGGAGCAGAGAAGGAGAGAGAGAAGAGAGGGAGTAAGAGACAGGGAGAGAGAGAGAGGAGAGAGAGAGAAGAGAAAGAGAGAGGGAGCAGAGAAAGAAGAGAGGGAGTAAGAGACAGGAGAGAGGGAGTAAGAGAAGAAGAGAGAGAGAGAAAGCAGAGAAAGAAGAGAGGGAGCAGAGAAAGAAGAGAGGGAGTAAGAGACAGGAGAGAGGGAGATAGAGAGAAAGAAGAGAGGGAGCAGAGAAAGAAGAGAGGGAGTAAGAGACAGGAGAGAGGGAGTAAGAGACAGGAGAGAGAGAGTAAGAGAAAGAAGAGAGGGAGCAGAGAAAGAAGAGAGGGAGTAAGAGACAGGAGAGAGAGAGAGAGAAAGGGAGAGAAAGAAGAGAGGGAGTAAGAGAGACAGGAGAGAGGGAGTAAGAGAAAGAAGAGAGGGAGTAAGAGAAAGAAGAGAGGGAGCAGAGAAAGAAAGAGGGGTAAAGAAGAGAGGGAGCAGAGAAAGAAGAGAGGGAGTAAGAGACAGGAGAGAGAGAGTAAGAGAAAGAAGAGAGGGAGTAAGAGACAGGAGAGAGGGAGTAAGAGAAAGAAGAGAGGGAGCAGAGAAAGAAGAGAGGGAGTAAGAGACAGGAGAGAGGGAGTAAGAGAAAGAAGAGAGGGAGTAAGAGACAGGAGAGAGAGAGTAAGAGAGAAGAGAAGAGAGAGGGAGTAAGAGAGAGAGAGAGAGTAAGAGAAAGAAGAGAGGGAGCAGAGAAAGAAGAGAGGGAGAGAGAAGGAGAGAGGGAGTAAGAGACAAGAGAGAGGGAGTAAGAGAAAGAAGAGAGGGAGTAAGAGAAAGAAGAGAGAGAAAGAAGAGAGGAGTGAGAGAAGGAGAGAGGAGTAAGAGAAAGAGAGAGAGAGAGAGTAAGAGAGAGGGAGAGAGAGAGTAGAGAGAAAGAAGAGAGAGAGTAAGAGAAGAGAGAGAAAGAAGAGAGGGAGTAAGAGAAGGAGAGAGGGAGTAAGAGAAAGAAGAGAGGGAGCAGAGAAAGAAGAGAGGGAGTAAGAGACAGGAGAGAGAGGAAGAGAGAAGAGGAGAGGGAGAGAAAGAGGGAGAAGAGAGAGAGAGAGAGAGAGAGAGAGAGAGAGTAAGAGAAAGAAGAGAGAGAGAGAGAGAGAGAGAGGAGAGAGGGAGTAAGAGACAGGAAGAGAGGGAGCAGAGAAAGAAGAGAGGGAGTAAGAGACAGGAGAGAGGGAGTAAGAGAAAGAAGAGAGGGAGTAAGAGACAGGAGAGAGGGAGTAAGAGAAAGAAGAGAGGGAGCAGAGAAAGAAGAGAGGGAGTAAGAGACAGAGAGAGAGAGAGAGAGAGTAAGAGAAAGAGAGAGAGGGAGCAGAGAAAGAAGAGAGGGAGTAAGAGACAGGAGAGAGGGAGTAAGAGAAAGAAGAGAGGGAGCAGAGAAAGAAGAGGGGGTAAGAGACAGGAGAGAGGGAGTAAGAGAAAGAAGAGAGGGAGCAAAGAGAAAGAAGAGAGGGAGTAAGAGAAGGAGAGAGGGAGTAAGAGAAAGAAGAGAGGGAGTAGAGAGAGAAGAGAGAGGGAGTAAGAGAAAGAAGAGAGGGAGCAGAGAAAGAAGAGGGAGAAAGAGAAGGAGAGAGGGGAGAGACAGGAGAGAGGGAGTAAGAGAAAGAAGAGAGGGAGTAAGAGAAAGAAGAGAGGGAGCAGAGAAAGAAGAGAGGGAGTAAGAGACAGAGAGAGAGAGAGTAAGAGAAAGAAGAGAGGGAGTAAGAGACAGGGAGAGAGAGAGTAAGAGAAAGAAGAGGGAGTAAGAGAGAGGGGAGAGTAAGAGAGAGAAGAGAGAGGAGAGAGAGAGAAAGAAGAGAGGGAGTAAGAGACAGAGAGAGAGGGAGTAAGAGAAAAGAAGAGAGGGAGAGAGGAGTAAGAGAAGGAGAGAGAGAGGGAGTAAGAGAGAGGAGAGAGGGAGAGAGAGGAGAAGAAGAGAGAGGGAGTAAGAGACAGGAGAGAGAGAGAGTAAGAGAAAGAGAGAGAGGGAGTGAGAGAAAGAAGAGAGGGAGTAAGAGACAGGGAGAGAGAGAGTAAGAGAAAGAAGAGAGAGGAACAGAGAAAGAAGAGAGGGAGTAAGAGACAGGAGAGAGAGAGTAAGAGAAAGAAGAGAGGGAGCAGAGAAAGAAGAGAGGGAGTAAGAGACAGGAGAGAGAGAGGAGATAAGAGAAAGAGAGAGAGGGAGTAAGAGAAAGAAGAGAGGAAGTAAGAGACAGAGAGAGAGAGAGTAAGAGAAAGAAGAGAGGGAGTAAGAGAGAGTAGAGAGAGTAAGAGAAGGAGAGAGAGAGTAAGAGAAAGTAAGAGAGGAGGAGAGAGAGAGTAAGAGAAAGAAGAGAGGGAGCAGAGAAAGAAGAGAGGGAGTAAGAGACAGGAGAGAGGGAGTAAGGAGAAGAGAAAGAAGAGAGGGAGCAGAGAAAGAAGAGAGGGAGTAAGAGACAGGAGAGAGGGAGTAAGAGAAAGAAGAGAGAGAGAGCAGAGAAAGAAGAGAGGGAGTAAGAGACAGGAGAGAGGGAGTAAGAGAAAGAAGAGAGGGAGCAGAGAAAGAAGAGAGGGAGTAAGAGACAGGAGAGAGGGAGTAAGAGAAAGAAGAGAGGGAGCAGAGAAAGAAGAGAGGGAGTAAGAGAAAGAAGAGAGGGAGTAAGAGAAAGAAGAGGGAGTAAGAGAAAGGAGAGAGGGAGTAAGAGAAAGAAGAGGGAGTAAGAGACAGGAGAGAGGGAGTAAGAGAGAGGTAAGAGAAGGAAGAGGGAGTAAGAGAGGAGAGAGGGAGAAGAGAAAGAAGAGAGGGAGTAAGAGACAGGAGAGAGGGAGTAAGAGAAAGAAGAGAGGGAGTAAGAGAAAGAAGAGAGGGAGTAAGAGAAAGAAGAGAGGGAGTAAGAAGAGAGGGGGAGAGAGAGAGAAAGAAGAGAGGGAGTAAGAGACAGGAGAGAGAGAGAGTAAGAGAAAGAAGGGGGAGTAGGAGAGGGGAGAGAGAGAGTAAGAGAAAGAAGAGGGAGTAAGAGAAGAGAGAGGGAGCAGAGAAAGAAGAGAGGGAGTAAGAGACAGGAGAGAGAGAGTAAGAGAAAGAAGAGAGGGAGTAAGAGACAGGAGAGAGAGAGTAAGAGAAAGAAGAGGGAGTAAGAGACAGGAGAGAGAGAGAGTAAGAGAAAGAAGAGAGGGAGCAGAGAAAGAAGAGAGGGGGCAGAGAAAGAAGAGAGGGAGTAAGAGACAGAGAGAAAAAAAAAAAAGAGGAGAGAAGAAGAGAGGGAGTAAGAGACAGGAGAGAGGGAGTAAGAGAAAGAAAGAGAGGGAGCAGAGAAAGAAAGAGAGGGAGTAAGAGACAGGAGAGAGGGAGTAAGAGAAAGAAGAGAGGGAGAGAGAAAGAAAGAGAGGGAGTAAGAGACAGGAGAGAGAGAGTAAGAGAAAGAAGAGAGGGAGTAAGAGAAGGAGAGAGGAAGAGACAGGAGAGAGAGAGTAAGAGAAAGAAGAGAGGGAGAGAGAGAGAAGAGAGGGAGAGAGAAAGAAGAGGGAGTAAGAGACAGGAGAGAGAGAGAAGAGAAAGAGGGAGTAAGAGACAGGAGAGAGAGAGTAAGAGAAAGAGAAGAGAGGAAGTAAGAGACAGGAGAGAGGGAGCAAAGCTCAAACTGTGATTATTGATTATTATATTCTTGATCAGCAGACAGGTAGACAGAGAGACAGACAGGTAGACGGACAGAGAGACAGACAGAGAGACAGACAGGTAGACAGAGAGACGGACAGGTAGACGGACAGAGAGACAGACAGGTAGACGGACAGAGAGACAGACAGGTAGACAGAGAGACAGACAGGTAGACAGAGAGACAGACAGGTAGACGGGCAGAGAGACAGACAGGTAGACAGAGAGACAGACAGGTAGACGGGCAGAGAGACAGACAGGTAGACAGAGAGACAGACAGGTAGACGGGCAGAGAGACAGACGTAGACAGAGAGACAGACAGGTAGACAGAGAGACAGACAGGTAGACGGACAGAGAGACAGACAGGTAGACGGACAGAGAGACAGACAGGTAGACAGAGAGACAGACAGGTAGACGGACAGAGAGACAGACAGGTAGACAGAGAGACAGACAGGTAGACGGGCAGAGAGACAGACAGGTAGACGGGCAGAGAGACAGACAGGTAGACAGAGAGACAGACAGGTAGACGGGCAGAGAGACAGACGTAGACAGAGAGACAGACAGGTAGACGGGCAGAGAGACAGACGTAGACAGAGAGACAGACAGGTAGACAGAGAGACAGACAGGTAGACGGGCAGAGAGACAGACAGAGAGACAGACAGGTTTATGCTGTGATGTGGGGTAAAGCAGCATGTAAATATTAATCTAATAATGAGACATTTTCTCCGTCTCATCTCGGTTTTAATCAGGTGTGTATTCATTTCTTCATTGTCTATTCATTCTCAGTTTATCATGTATTAATTAATAGTTTATTAGTTATTGGTTTATTGTTATTTCATATCAGTTTATTTCCTATTAATTACTTTTTTGTGTATTAATTATGTTTGTTGTTTATTATGTGTTTAATGTGTATTAATCAGGTATTTGTGTACTAATCATTATTTTACTGTGTATTAGTTAGTTAATTAATTGGTTAATTGTGTATTAACATTAGTTTGTTGTGTATTCATTATTAGTTTAGTGTGTATTACTTAGTTTATTGTGTATTAATTATTAGTTTATTGTTTATTATGTGTTTAATGTGTATTCATTATTAGTTTAGTGTGTATTACTTAGTTTATTGTGTATTAATTATTAGTTTATTGTTTATTATGTGTTTAATGTGTATTCATTATTAGTTTAGTGTGTATTACTTAGTTTATTGTGTATTAATTATTAGTTTATTGTTTATTATGTGTTTAATGTGTATTCATTATTAGTTTAGTGTGTGTATTACTTGGTTTATTGTGTATTAATTATTAACATTGTTCAGTGTTACTGACCAGTAGAAATAATTAGCCTGAACGATAGAAGATGAATTCTGTTCTGATGAACTGTTTATTTTTATTAATGTTGAACATGTCTTCTCCTACGATCAGTCCAGACCCTGAACGCCTCTCTGATGAGCCCTGAACGCCTCGAGACGAGCCTCCTGGTTCCTGAAGGTGTCCAGAGCAGGAGCAGCCTGAGGAGGAGGGGGGAGAAGAGAGAGAGGAGACGAGGGGGGAGAAGAGAGAGAGGAGGGGAGGAGGAGAGAGAGGAGATGAGGGGGGAGGAGAAGAGAGAGAAGGGGAGGAGGAGAGAGAGGAGATGAGAGGGGGGAGGAGAAGAGAGAAGGGGAAGAAGGAGAGAGAGGAGGGGGGGGGAGACGAGGGGAGGAGGAGAGAGAGGAGATGAGGGGGGAGGAGAAGAGAGAGAGGAGACGAGGGGGGAGAAGAGAGAGAGGAGGGGAGGAGGAGAGAGAGGAGATGGGGGGGAGAAGAGAGAGGGGGGAGGAGGAGAGAGAGGAGATGAGAGGGGGGAGGAGAAGAGAGAAGGGGAAGAAGGAGAGAGAGGAGAGGGGGGGGGAGAGAGGAGATGGGGGGGGAGAAGAGAGAGGGGGGGGGGGGAGAGAGAGGAGAGGGGGGGGAAGAAGAGAGAGAAGGGGAGGAGGAGAGAGAGGAGATGAGAGGGGGGGAGGAGAAGAGAGAAGGGGAAGAAGGAGAGAGAGGAGAGGGGGAGGAGAAGAGAGAAGGGGAAGAAGGAGAGAGAGGAGAGGGGGGGAGACGAGGGGGAGGAGAGAGAGGAGATGAGGGGGGGAGGAGAAGAGAGAGGGGGGGGGGGAGACGAGGGGAGGAGGAGAGAGAGGAGATGAGGGGGGAGGAGAAGAGGGGGGGGGGGGGAGAGGAGATGAGGGGGGGGGGGGGGGGAGAGGACTGACCTTATGGGCACTGACTCTAAGCTGTTTTACTGTTTCTATAATGAGACAGGAAGTTGTTACCTGTGGGCAGCGGCGCAGCGTGAACGGTGTCTGAGCAACAGGTGGAGGTCTGCTCCTCCTCAGCAGGCTGGTCCTGGTGTCAGGAACACCTGCTGTCACCTACACACACCTTTACTGATCAGGACCTGACATAGGCTGATAGGAGGACATGACAGACTGATAGGAGGACATGACAGACTGATAGGAGGACATGACAGACTGATAGGAGGACATGACAGACTGATAGGAGGACATGACAGACTGATGGGAGGACATGACAGACTGATGGGAGGACATGACAGACTGATAGGAGGACATGACAGACTGATGGGAGGACATGACAGACTGATAGGAGGACATGACAGACTGATGGGAGGACATGACAGACTGATAGGAGGACATGACAGACTGATGGGAGGACATGACAGACTGATAGGAGGACATGACAGACTGATAGGAGGACATGACAGACTGATGGGAGGACATGACAGACTGATAGGAGGACATGACAGACTGATGGGAGGACATGACATAGACTGATAGGAGGACATGACAGACTGATAGGAGGACATGACATAGACTGATAGGAGGACATGACAGACTGATAGGAGGACATGACATAGGGGGGAGGGGGGGAATGAGATGATGGGGGGAAAGAAGGGGGACTGATAGGAGGACATGACAGACTGATAGGAGGACATGACATAGGCTGATGGGAGGACATGACAGACTGATAGGAGGACATGACAGACTGATAGGAGGACATGACAGACTGATGGGAGGACATGACAGACTGATAGGAGGACATGACAGACTGATGGGAGGACATGACAGACTGATGGGAGGACATGACAGACTGATAGGAGGACATGACAGACTGATGGGAGGACATGACAGACTGATGGGAGGACATGACAGACTGATAGGAGGACATGACAGACTGATGGGAGGACATGACAGACTGATAGGAGGACATGACAGACTGATAGGAGGACATGACATAGACTGATAGGAGGACATGACAGACTGATAGGAGGACATGACATAGACTGATAGGAGGACATGACAGACTGATAGGAGGACATGACATAGGCTGATGGGAGGACATGACAGACTGATAGGAGGACATGACAGACTGATAGGAGGACATGACATAGACTGATAGGAGGACATGACAGACTGATAGGAGGACATGACAGACTGATGGGAGGACATGACAGACTGATAGGAGGACATGGCAGACATCACACAGGAAGGATGGTGACATCACACAGGAAGGATGGTGACATCACACAGGAAGGATGGTGACATCACACAGGAAGGTGACATCACACAGGAAAGTGACATCACACAGGATGGTGACAGCACACAGAAAGGATGGTGACATCACACAGGATGGTGACAGCACACAGGAAGGATGGTGACATCACACAGGATGGTGACATCACACAGGAAGGATGGTGACATCACACTGAAAGGATGGTGACATCACACAGGAAGGTGACATCACACAGGAAGGATGGTGACATCACACAGAAAGGATGGTGACATCACACAGAAAGGATGGTGACATCACACAGGAAGGATGGTGATGTCACACAGGAAGGTGACATCACACAGGATGGTGACGTCACACAGGAAGGTGACGTCACACAGGAAGGTGACATCACACAGAAAGGATGGTGACATCACACAGAAAGGATGGTGACATCACACAGGAAGGATGGTGACATCACACAGGATGGTGACATCACACAGGAAAGTGGCATCACACAGAAAGGATGGTGACATCACACAGGATTGTGACATCACACAGGATGGTGACATCACACAGGAAGGATGGTGACATCACGCAGGGTGGTGACATCACACAGAAAGGATGGTGACATCACACAGGAAGGATGGTGACATCACACAGGAAGGTGACGTCACACAGGACGGTGACGTCACACAGGAAGGTGACGTCACACAGGAAGGATGGTGACATCACACATGATGGTGATATCACACAGGATGGTGACATCACACAGAAAGGTGACATCACACAGAAAGGTGACATCACACAGAAAGGTGACATCACACAGGAAGGATGGTAACATCACACAGGAAGGTGACGTCACACAGGAAGGTGATCATAGACTGTGACTGAAAGTTCTCACCCTCTGCAGCTGTTTGCTGGTCTGCTTCCTGCTCAGCTGTTGGTCCATCCAGCGGCGAGCGTACTGATGAGAGAGGAGGTCTGACAGAGGAGACAGCGGCCTGATGGACACATTGATCAGTACGTCAGGCACCATCAGTCACTAATCAATAATCAAGTCAGTGGGCATTTTTCTGACCTGGTTGTGACTCCAAATGTGATGTCAGACACCGCCGGGCGTTGTGAAGCCCCACCCTCTTTGTGTTTGGGGACGGGGCTCTGGCTCCTGGTCCCGCCCCTCTGAGCCCGGTACTGACTCAGCTCTTTGGATGTCACCAGACTGGATTTCACTGCATCCCGGTTCAGAGACACGAAGTCCGGACTAAGTGGTGGACGAGGATGTCTGGACTGAACCCGCCAACTGGACAGAACTGAGACATGGAACAACACTCAGAAACTACAACTCCCAGCAGGTACTGTCAGATCTGGGTTAGTTTGGACTCTGGGGACAGGAACCAGAACTTTTAGAGACCAGATCCAGACCTCTCGGATGGGCTGGTTCACAACAGAGTAGCAGATCAGAAATAACCAGTTATACCAACCAAATTTAAATGAAGCCGATAAACCTATTATTATTATTATTATTATTATTATTATTATTCAAAATGGTTGACTTCCTGTTGGGTGATTGTTTTTTATTTGATATTTTCTTATAGGTGAGAAAAATGAACTCTAAATTTCCTGAACATCAGAGGGACTCTGGCACCGCTGGCCACACCCACAGACCAATCACTGCACTTCTATGACACCTCGGTAGCCTGGACCAATCAGCATCCTGTTAACAAAAACAAGTTCCTGTGAGATTTCTGCCAGGTCTGAAGTTCTGGAATGTCCTCACAAAGAAGACAGTGTGTGTGTCTGAGTGTGTGTGTATGTCTGAGTCTGAGTGAGTGTGTGTGTGTCTGAGTGTGTGTGACAGCACTGACTGTTGCCTGAAGGCACATTTCCTTCATACAAACACACCGTGACAGCTGGCTGACACACACACACTCAGAGACACACACCCAGAGACACACACACTCTCAGTCACACACCCAGAGACACACACCCAGAGACACACACACTCTCAGACACACACTCAGAGACACTCACCCAGAGAGACACACACACTCAGAGACACACACACCCAGAGACACACACACCCAGAGACACACACACTCAGAGACACACACACTCAGAGACACACACCCAGAGACACACACACTCAGAGGCACTTCTGGGTCCATTAATCTAAATGTACCATCAGTTATATCAGACAAAGGCTACTAACTACTAGTAGAAGGTCAGAATACATCGCTTTCACCCGTACTGCACAATATAACCCCATATATATAATGCTATATAGCCCCATATAATGCTATATAACCCCATATAATGCTATATAACCCCATATAATCCATATAACCCCATATAATGCTATATAACCCCATATAATCCATATAACCCCATATAATGCTATATAACCCCATATAATCCATATTACCCCATATAATGCTATATTACCCCATATAATGCTATATAACCCCATATAATCCATATAACCCCATATAATGCTATATAACCCCATATAATCCATATAACCCCATATAATGCTATATAACCCCATATAATGCTATATAACCCCATATAATGCTATATAACCCCATACAATGCTATATAACCCCATATAATGCTATATAACCCCATACAATGCTATATAACCCCATATAATGCTATATAACCCCATACAATGCTATATAACCCCATATAACGCTATATAACCCCATATAATGCTATATAACCCCATATAATCCATATAACCCCATATAATGCTATATAACCCCATATAATGCTATATAACCCCATATAATGCTATATAACCCCATATAATGCTATATAACCCCATACAATGCTATATAACCCCATATAACACTATATAACCCCATATAATGCTATATAACCCCATATAATCCATATAACCACATATAATCCATATAACCCCATATAATGCTATATAACCCCATATAACACTATATAACCCCATATAATGCTATATAACCCCATATAATCCATATAACCCCATATAATCCATATAACCCCATATAATGCTATATAACCCCATATAACACTATATAACCCCATATAATCCATATAACCCCATATAATGCTATATAACCCCATATAATCCATATAACCCCATATAATCCATATAACCCCATATAATGCTATATAACCCCATATAATCCATATAACCCCATATAATGCTATATAACCCCATATAATGCTATATAACCCCATATAATGCTATATAACCCCATACAATGCTATATAACCCCATATAACACTATATAACCCCATATAATGCTATATAACCCCATATAATCCATATAACCACATATAATCCATATAACCCCATATAATGCTATATAACCCCATATAACACTATATAACCCCATATAATGCTATATAACCCCATATAATCCATATACCCCATATAATCCATATAACCCCATATAATGCTATATAACCCCATATAACACTATATAACCCCATATAATCCATATAACCCCATATAATGCTATATAACCCCATATAATCCATATAACCCCATATAATGCCATATAACCCCATATAATCCATATAACCCCATATAATGCTATATAACCCCATATAATCCATATAACCCCATATAATGCTATATAACCCCATATAATGCTATATAACCCCATATAATCCATATAACCCCATATAATGCTATATAACCCCATATAATCCATATAACCCCATATAATGCTATATAACCCCATATAATGCTATATAACCCCATAGTAATCCTTATAACCCCATCTAATGCTATATAACCCCATCCAATGCTATATAACCCCATATAATGCTATATAACCTCATATAATCCATATAACATCCACCCTGCTGCATTCCATATAATCCATATAACCCCATATAACCACAATGCTACTATAACCCCATACTAATCCATATAACCCCCATCTAATCCATACTCTACTCCCCACCCCATATATTGCCTCGACACACAGCCCTCCTATATAACCCCATATAACACTATATAACCCCATATAATCGAGAAAATAAAACAAAAAACATATAACATCCCATATAATGCTATATAACCCCATCTAATCCCTATAATCCATATAACCCCATATAATGCTATATAACCCCATATAATCCATATAATGGGGGTGGCAGTAGCTCAGTCCGTAAGGACTTGGGTTAGTGTGGAGGCTGTGAGGTCACCAGTTCAAGTCGCCCATGGACCAAGACCAACTGGTTGCTGGGGAGGTGCCAGTTTACCTCTTGGGCACTGCCGAGGTGCCCCTGAGCAAGGCACCAAACCCCCAACTGCTCTGGGCGCTTGTCAGGAGCAGCCCCCTCACTCTGACATCTCTCCATTGATGCATGTATATGTACTGTGTGAAATTAACAACGGAGTGTAAAACTTTTAGAAAGGCAGAGAGACTGTTTGTGGGATGAGGGTTTGGGGGGAAATAATTATAAATTTTTCGAGGGGGGAATTGGGGGGAGAGAAAGGAGAGAGAGGAAAAATAAGGGCTGGGGCTGGGGGGGGAGGAGGAGATGAAGTATGAGAGAAGACCCACAGAGAGACTGAGTGGAGCTAGGGAGGTACTAAGGGGAGAAGGAGTAGTCCTTCGTGAGGTAAACCAACAAATCAAAGAACATAAAAATAAAATAAAAACAAAAAAGAAAGGAAGTAATATGTTTTTTATTTTTTTTTTTTTGAATTTCCCTACTGGGGATTAATAAAGGTTTATCTTATCTTATCTTATAACCCCATATAATCCATATAACACCATATAATGCTATATAACGCCATATAATCCATATAACCCCATGTAATGCTATATAACCCCATATAATGCTATATAACCCCATATAATCCATATAACCCATATAATCCATATAACCCATATAATCCATATAACCCCATATAACACTATATAACCCCATATAATGCTATATAACCCCATACAATCTATATAACCCCATATAACACTATATAACCCCATATAATGCTATATAACCCCATATAATCCATATAACCACATATAATCCATATAACCCCATATAATGCTATATAACCCCATATAACGCTATATAACCCCATATAATGCTATATAACCCCATATAATCCATATAACCCCATATAATCCATATAACCCCATATAATGCTATATAACCCCATATAACACTATATAACCCCATATAATCCATATAACCCCATATAATGCTATATAACCCCATATAATCCATATAACCCCCCATATAATCCATATAACCCCATATAACGCTATATAACCCCATATAATCCATATAACCCCATATAATGCTATATAACCCCATATAATCCATATAACCCCATATAATGCTATATAACCCCATATAATGCTATATAACCCCATATAATGCTATATAACCCCATACAATGCTATATAACCCCATATAACACTATATAACCCCATATAATGCTATATAACCCCATATAATCCATATAACCACATATAATCCATATAACCCCATATAATGCTATATAACCCCATATAACACTATATAACCCCATATAATGCTATATAACCCCATATAATCCATATAACCCCATATAATCCATATAACCCCATATAATGCTATATAACCCCATATAACACTATATAACCCCATATAATCCATATAACCCCATATAATGCTATATAACCCCATATAATCCATATAACCCCCATATAACCCCATATAATCCATATAACCCCATATAATGCTATATAACCCCATATAATCCATATAACCCCATATAATGCTATATAACCCCATATAATGCTATATAACCCCATATAATCCATATAACCCCATATAATGCTATATAACCCCATATAATCCATATAACCCCATATAATGCTATATAACCCCATATAATGCTATATAACCCCATATAATCCTTATAACCCCATATAATGCTATATAACCCCATACAATGCTATATAACCCCATATAATGCTATATAACCTCATATAATCCATATAACCACATATAATCCATATAACCCCATATAATGCTATATAACCCCATATAACACTATATAACCCCATATAACACTATATAACCCCATATAATGCTATATAACCCCATATAATCCATATAACCCCATATAATCCATATAACCCCATATATTGCTATATAACCCCATATAACACTATATAACCCCATATAATCCATATAACCCCATATAATGCTATATAACCCCATATAATACCATATAATCCATATAACCCCATATAATGCTATATAACCCCATATAATCCATATAATGGGGGCGGCAGTAGCTCAGTCCGTAAGGACTTGGGTTAGGAGGCGGAGGTCACCAGTTCAAGTCGCCCATGGACCAAGACCAACTGGTTGCTGGGGAGGTGCCAGTTTACCTCTTGGGCACTGCCGAGGTGCCCCTGAGCAAGGCACCAAACCCCCAACTGCTCTGGGCGCTTGTCAGGAGCAGCCCCCTCACTCTGACATCTCTCCATTGATGCATGTATATGTACTGTGTGAAATTAACAACGGAGTGTAAAACTGAATTTCCCTACGGGGATTAATAAAGGTTCATCTTATCTTATCTTATAACCCCATATAATCCATATAACACCATATAATGCTATATAACGCCATATAATCCATATAACCCCATGTAATGCTATATAACCCCATATAATGCTATATAACCCCATATAATCCATATAACCCATATAATCCATATAACCATATAATCCATATAACACTATATAACCCCATATAATGCTATATAACCCCATACAATGCTATATAACCCCATATAACACTATATAACCCCATATAATGCTATATAACCCCATATAATCCATATAACCACATATAATCCATATAACCCCATATAATGCTATATAACCCCATATAACACTATATAACCCCATATAATCTATATAACCCCATATAATCCATATAACCCCATATAATCCATATAACCCCATATAATGCTATATAACCCCATATAACCCTATATAACCCCATATAATCCATATAACCCCATATAATGCTTCCATATAACCCCATATAATCCATATAACCCCATATAATGCTATATAACCCCATATAATCCATATAACCCCATATAATGCTATATAACCCCATATAATGCTTTACCCATATAACCCCATATAATGCTATATAACCCCATACAATGCTATATAACCCCATATAACACTATATAACCCCATATAATGCTATATAACCCCATATAATCCATATAACCACATATAATCCATATAACCCCATATAATGCTATATAACCCCATATAACGCTATATAACCCATATAACCCCATATAACCCATATAACCCCATATAATCCATATAACCCCATATAATGCTATATAACCCCATATAATCCATATAACCCCATATAATGCTATATAACCCCATATAATGCTATATAACCTATATAACCCCATATAATCCATATAACCCCATATAATGCTATATAACCCCATATAATCCATATAACCCCATATAATGCTATATACCCGCTATATAACCCATATAACCCCATATAATCCATATAACCCCATATAATGCTATATAACCCCATATAATCCATATAACCCCATATAATGCTATATAACCCCATATAATGCTATATAACCCCATATAATCCATATAACCCCATATAATGCTATATAACCCCATATAATCCATATAACCCCATATAATGCTATATAACCCCATATAATGCTATATAACCCCATATAATCCTATATAACCCCATACAATGCTATATAACCCCATACAATGCTATATAACCCCATATAATGCTATATAACCCCATATAATCCATATAACCACATATAATCCATATAACCCCATATAATGCTATATAACCCCATATAACACTATATAACCCCATATAACGCTATATAACCCCATATAATCCATATAACCCCATATAATCCATATAACCCCATATAATGCTATATAACCCCATATAACACTATATAACCCCATATAATCCATATAACCCCATATAATGCTATATAACCCCATATAATCCATATAACCCCATATAATGCTATATAACCCCATATAATAATCTCATATAATCCATATAACCCCATATAATGCTATATAACCCCATATAATCCATATAATGGGGGTTATACCCCAGTAGCTCAATCCATAAGGACTTAGGGTTAGAGGCGTAGGTACACCAATTCAAGTCGCCCATAGACCAAGACCCATTACTGGTTGATAAGGGGAGGTGACAGTATATTACCTCTTGGGCTATATAAGCCGATATAACCGTATGCCCCTTAGCAAGGCACCTAACCCCCAAATGCTATGGGCGCTTATACAGTAGTAGCCCCCTTACTCTGACATCTCTCCATTGATGCATGTATATGTACTGTGTGAAATTAACCGGAGTGTAATACTGTATTTCCCTACGGGGATTAATATAGGTTCATCTTATCTTATCTTATAACCCCATATAATCCATATAACACCATATAATGCTATATAACGCCATATAATCCATATAACCCCATGTAATGCTATATAACCCCATATAATGCTATATAACCCCATATAATCCATATAACCCATATAATCCATATAACCCATATAATCCATATAACCCCATATAACACTATATAACCCCATATAATGCTATATAACCCCATACAATGCTATATAACCCCATATAACACTATATAACCCCATATAATGCTATATAACCCCATATAATCCATATAACCACATATAATCCATATAACCCCATATAATGCTATATAACCCCATATAACACTATATAACCCCATATAATGCTATATAACCCCATATAATCCATATAACCCCATATAATCCATATAACCCCATATAATGCTATATAACCCCATATAACACTATATAACCCCATATAATCCATATAACCCCATATAATGCTATATAACCCCATATAATCCATATAACCCCATATAATCCATATAACCCCATATAATGCTATATAACCCCATATAATCCATATAACCCCATATAATGCTATATAACCCCATATAATGCTATATAACCCCATATAATGCTATATAACCCCATACAATGCTATATAACCCCATATAACACTATATAACCCCATATAATGCTATATAACCCCATATAATCCATATAACCACATATAATCCATATAACCCCATATAATGCTATATAACCCCATATAACACTATATAACCCCATATAATGCTATATAACCCCATATAATCCATATAACCCCATATAATCCATATAACCCCATATAATGCTATATAACCCCATATAACACTATATAACCCCATATAATCCATATAACCCCATATAATGCTATATAACCCCATATAATCCATATAACCCCATATAATGCCATATAACCCCATATAATCCATATAACCCCATATAATGCTATATAACCCCATATAATCCATATAACCCCATATAATGCTATATAACCCCATATAATGCTATATAACCCCATATAATCCATATAACCCCATATAATGCTATATAACCCCATATAATCCATATAATCCCATATAATGCTATATAACCCCATATAATGCTATATAACCCCATATAATCCTTATAACCCCATATAATGCTATATAACCCCATACAATGCTATATAACCCCATATAATGCTATATAACCTCATATAATCCATATAACCACATATAATCCATATAACCCCATATAATGCTATACAACCCCATATAACACTATATAACCCCATATAACACTATATAACCCCATATAATGCTATATAACCCCATATAATCCATATAACCCCATATAATCCATATAACCCCATATATTGCTATATAACCCCATATAACACTCATATAATCCATATAACCCCATATAATGCTATATAACCCCATATAATCCCATATAATCCATATAACCCCATATAATGCTATATAACCCCATATAATCCATATAACCCCATATAATGCTATATAACCCCATATAATCCATATAACCCCATATAATGCTATATAACCCCATATAATCCATATAACCCCATATAATGCTATATAACCCCATATAATCCATATAATGGGGGCGGCAGTAGCTCAGTCCGTAAGGACTTGGGTTAGGAGGCGGAGGTCACCAGTTCAAGTCCCCCATGGACCAAGACCAACTGGTTGCTGGGGAGGTGCCAGTTTACCTCTTGGGCACTGCCGAGGTGCCCCTGAGCAAGGCACCAAACCCCCAACTGCTCTGGGCGCTTGTCAGGAGCAGCCCCCTCACTCTGACATCTCTCCATTGATGCATGTATATGTACTGTGTGAAATTAACAACGGAGTGTAAAACTGAATTTCCCTACGGGGATTAATAAAGGTTCATCTTATCTTATCTTATAACCCCATATAATCCATATAACACCATATAATGCTATATAACGCCATATAATCCATATAACCCCATGTAATGCTATATAACCCCATATAATGCTATATAACCCCATATAATCCATATAACCCATATAATCCATATAACCCATATAATCCATATAACCCCATATAACACTATATAACCCCATATAATGCTATATAACCCCATATAATCCATATAACCCCATATAATCCATATAACCCCATATAATCCATATAACCCATATAATCCATATAACCCCATATAACACTATATAACCCCATATAATGCTATATAACCCCATATAATCCATATAACCCCATATAATGCTAAATAACCCCATATAATCCATATAACCCCATATAATCCATATAACCCATATAATCCATATAACCCCATATAACACTATATAACCCCATATAATCCATATAACCCCATATAATCCATATAACCCCATATAATGCTAAATAACCCCATATAATCCATATAACCCCATATAATGCTATATAACCCATATAATGCTATATAACCCATATAACCCCATATAATCCATATAACCCCATATAATGCTATATAACCCCATATAATCCATATAACCCCATATAATGCTATATAACCCCATATAATGCTATATAACCCATATAACCCCATATAATCCATATAACCCCATATAATCCATATAACCTCATATAATGCTATATAACCCCATATAATCCATATAACCCCACATAATGCTATATAACCCATATAATGCTATATAACCCATATAACCCCATATAATCCATATAACCCCATATAATGCTATATAACCCATATAATGCTATATAACCCATATAACCCCATATAACCCCATATAATCCATATAACCCCATATAATGCTATATAACCCCATATAATCCATATAACCCCATATAATGCTATATAACCCATATAATGCTATATAACCCATATAACCCCATATAATCCATATAACCCCATATAATGCTATATAACCCCATATAATCCATATAACCCCATATAATGCTATATAACCCATATAATGCTATATAACAAACCCCCCATATAACCCCATATAATGCTATATAACCCCATATAATCCATAATAATCCAAACCCCCAACTGCTCGGGGCGCTTGTCAGGAGCAGCCCCCTCACTCTGACATCTCTCCATTGATGCAGGTCTGTGTACTGTGTGAAATTAACAACGGAGTGTAAAACTGAATTTCCCTACGGGGATTAATAAAGGTTCATCTTATCTTATCTTATCTTATAACCCCATATAATCCTGTATAACACAATATAAAAATAATACCCATATAATGCCATCTACGCTCCGTCTATGCTCCGTCTACTAGTGTTGTAGTCAAGACCGCACCAACCGAGACCAACTACCGAGACCAGAGAGTACCGAGACCAAGACAAGACCAAGACTTTTGGAAGTCAAGACCGAGATAAAACCATGAGTTCCTGCATCCTCTGCACCAGTTGAGAGGGTTTTTAGTAGAGGAGGCATCATAATGAGACCCCACTGTGCTCTTTCTTTAGTCAAGAGGAAGACCTATTTTGCAAGAATGTTGACAAAAATACCTTACTGAAATGTCAGCCTTTTTCTCACAGTTCATTTAACTTAGGCTTTGTTCTTTAATTATTTTCATTCTTTCTCTTACAGGTTTGCTAAGATTTGGGATTTGTTTCATTGTGCGGCTTTGAAAACAACAGCAGAGCAGAGATTGTTTCTATTGTTGTCATTTATTCAAAAGCAAACAAATTAAAAAGAAAACTCACATTTTGATGTTTTGTTATGATTTTCATGAAATATATTTGGTCACGGTTTTATCTCGGTCTCGACCTCCAAATGTCTTGGTCTTGTCTCGGTCTCGGTACTCTGGTCTTGGTAATGTCTTGGTGCGGTCTTGACTACAACACTACCGTCTACACTCCATCATAATGATACATGCTAATGCTACATGCTCATGCTACATGCTAATGTACAGTGTGTTGACTGTTGTTGTTGTTGTTTACAGTGGGCGGGGCTTACCATCAGACACACCTCCATCTCTGAGTGGGCTGTTGCTGGTTCCAAAAGTGAAGTCTGGACCTGGAACCGACAGACCTCTGGACCTGGTCTGACCCAGAGACGCCTGCACGCAGGAGGGAGGACATCTTCATCATCATCATCATCATCTGCATCATTATTACATAAATGAGCAGCTTCACTCTGCTCTAGTTTCATCTTTCTGTAGAAAACTTTCTTAGATTGAAACTTATTTTTTATTATGGAGGAGGGAAGCTGCCAGAATCCCAAATAAATTACAGACCAAACACCCGGACTCATTCATCATCATCAATGTAAAACACTAACCAACTTCACCCAGTACGTAGCCTGTAACACCAGAGAAAACAGGACCCTGGACCTGCTGGATGCCAACACTAAGGAGGCCTACAGCGCCACTGCCCTGCCCCCCTTGGAGGATCAGACCACAACCTCATCAGGCTGGTCCCCAAATACAAGCCTGTTGTTAGGAGACAGCCCGCCACCATCAGGACTGTACAGCAGTGGTCTGCAGACGTTGAGGAGGAGCTGAGGGAGTGTTACAGGACTACAGACTGGGGGATGTTTGAGAGGGTCCACGGTGAGGACATCGAGGGACTCTCTCACACCATAACAGACTACATCCGGTTCTGTGAGGAGAGCATCGTACCCACCAAAAAGGTACGCTGCTTTCCCAACAACAAGCCCTGGATCACAGGACACATCAAAACCCTGTTGAACAGGAGGAAGAGGGCTTTCATGGCCAGGGACACAGAGGGGACCAAGGCTGTCCAGAAGGAGCTGAAGAAGGAGCTTCAGCTGGCTAAGGACGCCTACAAGGACAAGCTGGAGGGGACATTACAAGCCAGCAGCTCCAGGGAGGTGTGGGGAGGCTTCAGGAGGATAACGGGCTACAAACAGCCAGGTCCTGCAGTGGAGGGGAACCTGGAACAGGACAACCAGTTAAACCTGGTCTTCAACAGGTTTGACCATCCGGCCCCCAACAGCCCAGCAGGACATCCTGAGCCTCCACCCACCACCTCTGGAGCCCCCCTACCCTCTTCCTCTCTCTCCTATCCTAACCTCTCCATCCCCTCCTCCCCCTCCTCTCCCTTCAACCCCAGCACCCCTCCCCCCACTCCCCCCACTCTCCTGCCCTCACCTCTCCGACCCCTCATCTCCCTCCCCCTTCCCTCTCTCTCAGCACCATCCCTGATCATCACATCCAGCCAAGTGATGAAGCATCTCTCCAGGGTGAACACCAACAAGGCCAGGGGGCCTGACAACATCAACCCCAGGGTGCTCAAGGCGTGTTCAGGGCAGCTGGCAGGAGCGTTCCAGCCCCTCTTCAACCTCTCTCTCAGGCTGAAGAAGGAACCAGAACTCTGGAAGACCTCCTGCATCGTCCCAGTGCCCAAGAGAGGACTCCCGAGCACCCCCAATGACTACAGGCCAGTCACTCTGACGTCACACGTCATGAAGATCCTGGAGAGACTGGTCCTGCAGCACCTCAGGCCCCTGGTGAGTGACTCCCTGGACCCCCTACAGTTTGCATACCAGGCAAACATCCATCATCTACATGCTGCACAGAGCCTCCACACACCTGGAGAAGCAGAGCACAGTGAGAATCATGTTCTTCCAGCTCAATATTGGTCAGACCAAAGAGCTGGTGGTGGATTTCCAGAGGAGGAGGAAGAGCTCCCCTACTCCCATCACCATCCGTGGGGAGGAGGTGGAGGTGGAGGACAACTACAAGTTCCTGGGAGTTCACTTAAACAATAAACTGGACTGGTCCAACAACTCCGAGGCCTCTACAGGAAGGGAGTAGTAGTAGTAGTAGTAGTAGTAGTAGTAGTAGTAGTAAACTGGACTGGTCCAACAACTCCGAGGCCTCTACAGGAAGGGACAGAGCAAACTATTCTTCCTGAGAAGGCTGAGGACCTTCAACGTGTTCAACAGGCTACTTCAGATGTTTTACCAGTCTGTAGTAGCAGCAGTAGTAGTAGTAGTAGTAGTAGTAGTAGTAGTAGTAGTAGTAGTAGTAGTAGTACATGTGCAACAGGCTACTCCAGATGTTCTACCAGTCTGTAGTAGCAGTAGTAGTAGTAGTAGTAGTACATGTGCAACAGGCTAGTCCAGATGTTTTACCAGTCTGTAGTAGCAGTAGTAGTAGTAGTAGTACATGTGCAACAGGCTACTCCAGATGTTCTACCAGTCTGTAGTAGCAGCAGTAGTAGTAGTAGTAGTAGTAGTAGTAGTAGTACATGTGCAACAGGCTACTCCAGATGTTTTACCAGTCTGTAGTAGCAGTAGTAGTAGTAGTAGTAGTAGTACATGTGCAACAAGCTAGTCCAGATGTTCTACCAGTCTGTAGTAGCAGCAGTAGTAGTAGCAGTAGTAGTAGTAGTAGTAGTACATGTGCAACAGGCTACTCCAGATGTTCTACCAGTCTGTAGTAGCAGCAGTAGTAGTAGTAGTAGTAGTAGTAGTACATGTGCAACAGGCTACTCCAGATGTTCTACCAGTCTGTAGTAGCAGCAGTAGTAGTAGTAGTAGTAGTAGTAGTAGTAGTAGTAGTACATGTGCAACAGGCTACTCCAGATGTTTTACCAGTCTGTAGTAGCAGTAGTAGTAGTAGTAGTAGTAGTACATGTGCAACAGGCTAGTCCAGATGTTTTACCAGTCTGTAGTAGCAGTAGTAGTAGTACATGTGCAACAGGCTACTCCAGATGTTTTACCAGTCTGTAGTAGCAGTAGTAGTAGTAGTAGTAGTAGTAGTAGTACATGTGCAACAGGCTACTCCAGATGTTTTACCAGCCTGTAGTAGCAGTAGTAGTAGTAGTAGTAGTACATGTGCAACAGGCTACTCCAGATGTTTTACCAGTCTGTAGTAGCAGTAGTAGTAGTAGTAGTAGTACATGTGCAACAGGCTACTCCAGATGTTTTATCAGTCTGTAGTAGCAGTAGTAGTAGTACATGTGCAACAGGCTACTCCAGATGTTTTACCAGCCTGTAGTAGCAGCAGCAGTAGTAGTAGTAGTAGTAGTAGTAGTAGTAGTAGTAGTAGTAGTAGTAGTAGTAGCAGCAGCAGTAGTAGTAGTAGTAGTAGTAGTAGTAGTAGTAGTAGTAGTAGCAGCAGCAGTAGTAGTAGTAGTAGTAGTAGTACATGTGCAACAGGCTACTCCAGATGTTTTACCAGTCTGTAGTAGCAGTAGTAGTAGTAGTAGTAGTACATGTGCAACAGGCTACTCCAGATGTTTTATCAGTCTGTAGTAGCAGTAGTAGTAGTACATGTGCAACAGGCTACTCCAGATGTTTTACCAGCCTGTAGTAGCAGCAGCAGTAGTAGTAGTAGTAGTACATGTGCAACAGGCTACTCCAGATGTTTTACCAGTCTGTAGTAGCAGTAGTAGTAGCAGCAGTAGTAGTAGTAGTAGTAGTAGTAGTAGTAGTAGTAGTAGTAGTAGCAGCAGTAGTAGTAGTAGTAGTAGTAGTGGTATGTTGGGGGGGGGGGGGGGCATCAGCACCAGAGATGCCACCAAACTGAACCAACTGGTGAGGAGGGCTGGGTCTGTGGTTGGATGTGAGCTGGACAGTCTGGAGGTGGTGGCAGAGGGGAGGACCAGGAGGAGAACCCCTCCCACCCCCTCTATGACCAACTGGTCCAGATGAGGAGTCCATTCAGCCAGAGACCGATCCCCCCTCTGCCCACTACAAACCGTCTGGGTCGGTCCTTTCTGTTGGTGGCCATCAGGCTCCAGAACCAAGGTCTGAACCAGAACCAAGGTCTGACCCCCATGTGACTCTGATCATCCGTATTTATTCCTGGACCAAATGTATATAATTACATATAATTATATAATTACATATATATATGCTCTGCATATACAACACTCACCACCTGCTGCACTTTACTGATTACTGTTCTACTTATTTATTTATTTTATTGTCTTTTCCTTCGTTGCTCCTTCTCTTTACTTTTACTGTATTCATCTGTACTGTTGATGCTGCTATGACGCCCCATGAACAGACGGTTCATCTTATCTTATCTTAAATAAATAAATGACTCGATAAATGATATATCAATTAATGATGGCATATTAATATATGCCATTAAATAAGATAAGATAAGATAAGATATTCCTTTATTAGTCCCACAGTAGAGAAATTCACAAAATGTACTAAAATGTAAATGTAACTAAATGTGCTAAACATAAATGAGGGCATTCATTAATTGGTAAAATATGACAGAAATGATATGTGTTCATTTACTTTCCTATTTATTTTTCACTTTATTTGCGACTTGGAGATGGATAACATGTTAAACCCTCCCTGTGGTGCGTTCAGGGACGCTGCCGTCAGACAGGCTCATCCTGGAGACGCACCGTGATGAAGCTGCCATCTAGTGGTCATGATGTCATCATCCACAGCTGCTCACAGGAAGTTATCCTAACAATCATCTTCTAATTAAACTCAGTCTGATTATGTGCTGCTCCATCACAGTAAAAGCCCTCCATCTCCTTCAAAGTAAAAGTCTCCCCAACTCCCTCACAGCAAAAGCCCTCCAGCTTCCATCCATTGGTCTGCACAACTTATATTGTCTATATACAGTTAGTCTATGTTAGCTCTGCTAGCTCGGTTAGCTCTGTCAGCGCTGTTAGCTCTGTCAGCGCTGTTAGCTCTGTCAGTACTGTTAGCTCTGCCAGCACTGTTAGCTCTGCTAGCACTGTTAGCTCTGCCAGCACTGTTAGCTCTGTTAGCTCTGCCAGCGCTGTTAGCTCTGCTATCACTGTTAGCTCTGCCAGCACTGTTAGCTCTGTTAGCTCTGCCAGTGCTGTTAGCACTGTTAGCTCTGTTAACTCTGTTAGCTCTGTTAGCTCTGCCTGCACTGTTAGCTCTGTTAGCTCTGCCAGCGCCGTTAGCTCTGTTAGCTCTGCTAGCACTGTTAGCTCTGCCAGTACTGTTAGCTCTGTTAGCTCTGCCAGCACTGTTAGCTCTGCCAGTGCTGTTAGCTCTGTTAGCTCTGCCAGCGCTGTTAGCTCTGTTAGCTCTGCTAGCACCATTAGCTCTGCCAGCACTGTTAGCTCTGCCAGTGCTGTTAGCTCTGTTAGCTCTACTAGCACTGTAAGCTCTGCCAGCACTGTTAGCTCTGCCAGTGCTGTTAGCTCTGTTAGCTCTGTTAGCTCTGCCAGCACTGTTAGTTCTGCCAGCACTGTTAGCTCTGTTAGCTCTGCCAGCGCTGTTAGCTCTGTTAGCTCTGCTAGCACTGTTAGCTCTGCCAGCACTGTTAGCTCTGTTAGCTCTGCCAGCACTGTTAGCTCTGTTAACTCTGTTAGCTCTGCCAGCACTGTTAGCACTGTTAGCTCTGCCAGCACTGTTAGCTCTGTTAGCTCTGTTAGCTCTGCTAGCACTGTTAGCTCTGTCAGCACTGTTAGCTCTGTTAGCTCTGCCAGCACTGTTAGCTCTGTTAACTCTGTTAGCTCTGTTAACTCTGCCAGCGCTATTAGCTCTGTTAGCTCTGTTAGCTCTGCCAGCACTGTTAGCTCTGTTAGCTCTGCCAGCGCTGTTAGCTCTGCTAGCACTGTTAGCTCTGCCAGCACTGTTAGCTCTGTTAGCTCTGCCAGCACTGTTAGCTCTGTTAGCTCTGCTAGCACTGTTAGCTCTGCTAGCTCTGCTAGCACTGTTAGCTCTGCCAGCACTGTTAGCTCTGTTAGCTCTGCCAGTGCTGTTTCCTGTCAGTTTTACCTGGATGAGCAGTGGATTGGTCACCATGGAGGGTCTGACCACGCCCAGCCTGGGGGAGGACATGTGTCCTCTGGGACTGATGACGAACACTCAAGGTCTGTAGTGGACAGTGACAGCATGTATTAGTACTGTGCTAAGTACTAGTAGTACTAACAGTACTGTTAGTATTTAGTACTGATAAGTACTAGCAGTATCGACGGTAGCACTGTTAGTGGTGTTAGTACTGCAGTTAGAGGAGGATCAAGTATTCTTGGTGCAGTACTAACAGTACTGATAATAATGTTAAACTGACTGCAGCACTACCACTACTAACAGTACTGTTAATATCTGTCTAATGGTACTGTCAGTGCTGATAATACTACTGAGACGTAGCACTTGTTTACTAGTGTAGTACTTACATAATAATCAGGGTATTTAGAGGGTAATTACAGCTGTTTCCTTTGTCCTCCAGTGTCGCGCTGCTCCGTTGCCATAGAAACAGGACGCTGACGTGACGTGAAAAAACAACAAATGTCAGAGTAAAGTTCAACAGAGTACAACAACAACAATAATAATAATAACAATAACTAGAAAATGCAATTTCTGAAGAAATTGCGGTTGTGAATGCTGCATGCTGAGTCGCTGCAATGCTGGCTCGCATCTGTGAGAAGAAGGTTGAAGATTTTTGAATTTTTGACAGGTCTGAACCTTCCCTCCATTCATTTGAATGGCAAATAATTCCCGACAAAACGTTGAATATTTCGGAAAGTTTGAACGTTTGGAAAATTCCGAATACATCCGCGCATCTCCTGATAATAATAATAATAATAATAATAACAATAATAATAATAATAATAATAATAATAAAGGGATGAGAACCCGAGGCGGCCTGCAGGAAGAAGCAGAGAGCAGTGCTGCATTCAGGGACTGTGGTTAAAACATAAATACTGAGGGAATGAATAGAGGAAGTTCTAAGAGGAAATGTTCAGTTATCACAGTAATGTAGAGTAATCGGAGTAATTAATAGAGTAGAGTACTCAGTAGAGTAATCAGAGTAGACTAATCAGAATAGTGTGGAGTAATCAGTGTAATCACTTGTCTTTAAAGGGTTCACCGTACAATTTGACAGTCAATAGTTAATACTGATATAATAATAATTTATCAGAATATTTATTTGTACGTGTAGGTAAATTTGGTTTACAGTGAGTGAGTCATCTCGTAAATGTGAACACAAAAACAACACAGTACAAGACAAAGTGACGACAGTGTTTGGCTGGAAAGGGCAAGAAGAAGATAAGATAAGATATTCCTTTATTAGCCTCACAGTGGAGAAATTCACAAGAACGGCCACATGATAAAAACCAAGTTAAGTTAAACGTCAGTGGATATTTTTTTCACATCATTTTTAAAAGCCTTTCGGGTTTCTAAGTTTCAGAGTCTTAACATTTTCCAGTGAAATTAAGTTCGTCGAATGAGTTAATGATGAATTCAGTTTTATTTATTATTATTATTATATTTATCACGTTTAAAATGTACAGCAACATGTTTATACTCACTTGAGTAGTTTTACGCACAACGTCATGTTTGGAGTCATAAAAGTAACGGAATATAAACAATAAAGCTAACACGTTAAAGTCGGGATCTCCGGGTAAACTTGAATGCATCATGGTACGTCAGTTCACGCGTCAGTCTCAGCTTGACAAAGATCGTTTATTGTAAACAAATTCGCTACTTACTTAAAAGCAGCGGCGACACAAATCGAATCGTTACCATAGTAACCGAGACCGAGCAGGTTAAATGCTTTTCCGGTTGTAAGGTTATTTTTTCTGTTTATATTCTAATAGTAACTGTCTTTGATGAAGTTTTTATTCGTTAAATGTGTGTGCCATTTTCCTTCTGTGTTTCCGTTGTGAGTGAGACTTCTGTCTTTCTTCCCTCTCTCTGCTGTAAACACACGTAGCTGTTAGCTGTTAGCCTGTTTTAGCTGTTAGCCTGTTGTAGCGATAAGCGGGCAGCTGCTCTCATGTCTCCCGGGCTCTCCTTGCTGGTTTTCGTCAGAAATTCACCAGCTCTCTGACAGCCTGCGTTCTCTCCGGTTCGGCAGGAATGCTCCAGTTTTGTTTCAAAGTAGCGGTCGTCCTGTGGGTCGTCCACGGGTGTCTGGGAAGCGCAGCCCGGCTGTACACGGAGGAGGACCCGTTGGTGATCCTAAGCAGCGGCAGCCTGAAGCCCACTGTCAGTAACTCGTCCTCGGCATGGCTGGTCCAGTTCTTCTCCTCCTGGTGCGGACACTGCATCCAGTACTCCAGCACATGGAAGGCTCTGGCTCAGGACGTCAAAGGTACCGCAGCGAACACGTTCCCTGCTCTGGTTCCCGGTCTGTGCCATTGTCCTTTGTAAATAGCAACACCAGCCTCCATTCAAAATACGGTTATTTACTTCATTCCCGGTTGATCGGTCAAAGGACAAGTCGTGTTAAGCAACCACTGGGTGTATGTTCAGATCCCAATAGGACCCCCTTTAGTTCGGCACCAATACTGTCTGTCTCTAACCTGTCTGTCTCTCTAACCTGTCTCTCTGTCCTCCTGTCTGTCTCTAACCTGTCTGTCTCTCTAACCTGTCTGTCTCTAACCTGTCTGTCTCTCTAACATGTCTCTCTCTCCTCCTGTCTGTCTCTAACCTGTCTGTCTCTCCAACCTGTCTGTCTCTCTAACCTGTCTGTCTCTCTAACATGTCTCTCTCTCCCCTTCTCTCCTAACCTGTCTGTCTCTCTAACCTGTCTGTCTCTCTAACCTGTCTCTCTCTCTACTTTTTTTCTCTCCTCCTTTTTTTCTCTCCCCCTCCCCTGTCTGTCTCTCTAACCTGTCTGTCTCTCTAACCTGTCTCTCTCTCTCTGTCCTCCTGTCTGTCTCTCTAACCTGCTCTCTGTCCTCCTTCTTCTCTAACCTGTCCGTCTCTCTAACCTGTCTGTCTCTAACCTGTCTGTCTCTCAGACTGGCAGCAGGCTGTAGGTGTGGGGGTGTTGGACTGCGCTCAGGAGGAAAACTTTGACATCTGTAAAGAGTTCAACATCAAATTCTACCCGACTTTCAAGGTATGTAATGTTACTGTCTAGTAGTACAGAGTCGTACTATGGATCACTGCTACAGAGTACTGCTACGGAGTACTGCTACAGAATCCTTCTACAGAGTACTACTACAGTGTACTACTACAGAGTACTACTATGGAGCACTAGTGCATAGTACTGTTACTGTATACTGATTGTGACTGGTTTACTGTGTACTAGTACTATATAATACTGATGTGTAATAATATTACTGCTTGTCTTCAGTATTTTCAGGCTCACAGTCCAGAGACAGACAGAGGGACATCCTACAGAGGTGAGACACTCTCACACCCCCTGTCTCACACCTCCTGTCTCACACCCCCTGTCTCACACCCCCTGTCTCACACCCCCTGTCTCACACCTCCTGTCTCACCCCCTGTCTCACACCCCCTGTCTCCACCTCCTGTCTCACACCCCCTGTCTCACGGGGCGGCAGTAGCTCAGTCTGTAGGGAGTTGGCTTGGGAACCGGAGGGTCACCGGTTCAAGTCCAGACATGGACCAAAAACTGAGTGTGAACTGGTAGCTGGAGAGGTGCCAGTTTACCTCTTGGGCACTGCCGAGGTGCCCCTGAGCAAGGCACCAAACCCCCAACTGCTCGGGGCGCTTGTCAGGAGCAGCCCCCTCACTCTGACATCTCTCCATTGTTGCATGTTTGTACATGTGTGTGTTCAGGTCTGCATGTACCGTGTATAAGTTAACAACAGAGTGAAAAAATTGAATTTCCCCTCGTGGGACTAATAAAGGACTATCTTCTTCTTCTTCTTCTTCTTCTTCTTCTTCACTCCCCCTGTCTCACTCCCCCTGTCTCACACCCCCTGTCTCACCTCATCTCACACGTCCTGTCTCACACTTTCTGTCTCCAGGTGCAGACAGAGAGATCCAGTCAGTAAGACAGTTGATGGTGAACATCCTGCAGAACCACACCAAGCTAGACTGGCCTGATCACTGTCCCCCACTGGAGCCATACAGGTACCAGAACACAACAGAACCCAACAGACCCAGACAGACCCAAACAGACCCAAACAGAACCCGACAGAACCTGACAGAACCAGACGATGCCAGACAGGCCCATAAAAAGTGTGGATGAGCACATGTTGAAATGTTCGCTGGATGAATCACTGATGGTTCCATCATCTCAGTGTGACTGAGGTGAAGCAATCCGAAGATTAACTAGTAATCAGTAAATTAATAATCTGTTATATTTTGAGTGTGTCTGTCTGTCTGTCTGTAGTTCTGTGGAGCTGCTTCCTCTATTGGGTCAAAGGTCCGATCACTACACCGCCATCATCGTAGAGGAACCGGACTCCTACGTAGGACGAGAGGTAACAGTAAGAGTGAAGGAGGGTCCAGCTGTCAACACAGCAGCTAGAACAATGAGGAACCAGAACGTTCTGTTAACAGTGGTACCGAGCTGCACACTCCAGAACACGCAGCCTGATTGACTGGTACACAGAGAGGCCAGTCAGAACCGTAGGCTGTATAGAAGAAGGGGACATAGCCCCACCCTAAAGCCCCCTGCTGTGTGGTCTACCTGTCGATAGATGGACCATCATTCACTACATGAACATCCTGCTGAAGACTAGAAACTGGTGACTGAG
>CAMQGK010000010.1:392500-402500 GCA_947000775.1 Pterois miles
AGACAGAGCTCTGAACCCTGGAGAGACTTCGACAGGTGAGAGACTTCCCCGGCCCGGCCCGGCCCGGCTCGGCTCATAGGGTCGAGGTCTTCAGATTCAGATTCACCTGCCTGTGTCTGTCTGCAGGTCCAAGGTGTACACCGCTGATCTGGAGTCAGCCCTGCACTACCTGCTGAGAGTGGAGCTGGCTACCCATCACACCCTGGAGGGGGAGGAGCTAAAAACCTTTCAGGACTTTGTCACTGTGGTCGCCAAGGTAACAGCAGAGCTTTAAGATGGGATATCTCAGTCCCTGGTCACGTGTCCTCGTTCATCATTTCATTCCATGCAGTTCGAGTGGACTTGCTGTCTGACTCTCTCTACCTGTGCAGTTGTATCCAGGTGGAGGTTCTGTGGTGAAGCTGATGGAGACTCTTTCTGATTGGCTCCTCAGTCTGCCGTTACCACGGATCCCCTACCAGGCTGTGCTGGACCTGGTGGACAACAAGATGAGGGTGAGACACACACACACACACACACACACACACGAACAGAGCAGCAGGTGACTTCCTGTTTTCTGTCCAGATCTCAGGTGTGTTTCTGGGGTCGGAGCTACGCTGGGTTGGTTGCCAGGGCAGCAGGGCAGGGCTTCGAGGTTACCCATGTTCCCTCTGGATGCTCTTCCATGTCCTGACCGTCCAGCATGATGCCACGCCCACTGCTCTTGAGAACACAGGTAAGACAGACGCAGGTTCGTCCTCTCAGGAACAGGCAGGTTCGTCCTCTAAGGAACAGGCAGGTTCGTCCTCTCAGGAACAGGCAGGTTCGTCCTCTAAGGAACAGGCAGGCTGGTCCTCTCAGGAACAGGCAGGTTCGTCCTCTAAGGAACAGGCAGGTTGGTCCTCTCAGGAACAGGCAGGTTCGTCCTCTAAGGAACAGGCAGGTTGGTCCTCTAAGGAACAGGCAGGTTGGTCCTCTCAGGAGCAGGCAGGCTGGTCCTCTCAGGAACAGGCAGGCTGGTCCTCTCAGGAACAGGCAGGTTGGTCCTCTCAGGAACAGGCAGGTTCGTCCTCTAAGGAACAGGCAGGTTCGTCCTCTCAGGAACAGGCAGGTTCGTCCTCTAAGGAACAGGCAGGTTGGTCCTCTAAGGAACAGGCAGGTTGGTCCTCTCAGGAGCAGGCAGGTTGGTCCTCTAAGGAGCAGGCAGGTTGGTCCTCTAAGGAGCAGGCAGGTTGGTCCTCTGAGGAGCAGGCAGGTTGGTCCTCTCAGGAGCAGGCAGGTTGGTCCTCTCAGGAGCAGGCAGGTTGGTCCTCTCAGGAGCAGGCAGGTTGGTCCTCTCAGGAACAGGCAGGTTGGTCCTCTAAGGAGCAGGCAGGTTAGTCCTCTAAGGAGCAGGCAGGTTGGTCCTCTAAGGAACAGGCAGGTTGGTCCTCTCAGGAGACAGGCAGGTTGGTCCTCTGAGGAGCAGGCAGGTTGGTCCTCTGAGGAGCAGGCAGGTTGGTCCTCTGAGGAGCAGGCAGGTTGGTCCTCTGAGGAGCAGGCAGGTTGGTCCTCTGAGGAGCAGGCAGGTTGGTCCTCTCAGGAGCAGGCAGGTTGGTCCTCTCAGGAGCAGGCAGGTTGGTCCTCTCAGGAGCAGGCAGGTTGGTCCTCTCAGGAACAGGCAGGTTGGTCCTCTAAGGAGCAGTCAGGTTGGTCCTCTCAGGAGCAGGCAGGTTGGTCCTCACAGGAGCAGGCAGGTTGGTCCTCTAAGGAGCAGGCAGGTTGGTCCTCTCAGGAGCAGGCAGGTTGGTCCTCTAAGGAACAGGCAGGTTGGTCCTCTCAGGAGCAGGCAGGTTGGTCCTCTAAGGAGCAGGCAGGTTGGTCCTCTAAGGAGGAGGCAGGTTGGTCCCCTCAGGAACAGGCAGGTTGGTCCTCTCAGGAACAGGCAGGTTGGTCCTCTAAGGAACAGGCAGGTTGGTCCTCTAAGGAGGAGGCAGGTTGGTCCTCTCAGGAACAGGCAGGTTGGTCCTCTCAGGAACAGGCAGGTTGGTCCTCTAAGGAACAGGCAGGTTGGTCCTCTCAGGAACAGGCAGGTTGGTCCTCTAAGGAACAGGCAGGTTGGTCCTCTAAGGAGGAGGCAGGTTGGTCCTCTCAGGAACAGGCAGGTTGGTCCTCTCAGGAACAGGCAGGTTGGTCCTCTAAGGAACAGGCAGGTTGGTCCTCTCAGGAGCAGGCAGGTTGGTCCTCTAAGGAGCAGGCAGGTTGGTCCTCAGGAACAGGCAGGTTGGTCCTCTAAGGAGCAGGCAGGGTCATCCTCTAAGGAGCAGGCAGGTTCGGCCTCACAGGAGCAGACAGGTTCGGCCTCACAGGAGCAGGCCGGTTCGGCCTCACAGGAGCAGGCAGGTTGGTCCTCACAGGAGCAGGCAGGTTGGTCCTCACAGGAGCAGGCAGGTTGGTCCTCACAGGAGCAGGCAGGTTCGGCCTCACAGGAGCAGGCAGGTTGGTCCTCACAGGAGCAGGCAGGTTGGTCCTCACAGGAGCAGGCAGGTTCGGCCTCACAGGAGCAGGCAGGTTGGTCCTCACAGGAGCAGGCAGGCTGGTCCTCTAAGGAGCAGGCAGGTTGGTCCTCACAGGAGCAGGCAGGCTGGTCCTCTAAGGAGCAGACAGGTTGGTCCTCACAGGAGCAGGCAGGCTGGTCCTCTAAGGAGCAGGCAGGTTCGGCCTCACAGGAGCAGGCAGGTTGGTCCTCTCAGGAACAGGCAGGTTGGTCCTCTAAGGAGCAGGCAGGTTGGTCCTCTCAGGAACAGGCAGGCTGGTCCTCTAAGGAGCAGGCAGGTTGGTCCTCTAAGGAGCAGGCAGGTTGGTCCTCTAAGGAGCAGACAGGTTCGGCCTCACAGGAGCAGGCAGGTTGGTCCTCTAAGGAACAGGCAGGCTGGTCCTCTAAGGAGCAGGCAGGTTGGTCCTCTAAGGAGCAGACAGGTTGGTCCTCTCAGGAGCAGGCAGGTTGGTCCTCTCAGGAGCAGGCAGGTTGGTCCTCTCAGGAGCAGGCAGGTTGGTCCTCTCAGGAGCAGGCAGCCACACCATTCCTGACAGTTTACTGTCACAAGTAAAGATGAAAAGATCACTTTAAGTTTCACTCTCTGATTATGAATCTGTTTGTCTGTCTCTCTGATTATGAATCTGTCTGTCTGTCTGTCTGACTATGAATCTGTCTGTCTGTCTCTCTGACTATGAATCTGTCTGTCTCTCTGACTATGAGTCTGTCTGTCTGTCTCTCTGACTATGAATCTGTCTGTCTGTCTCTCTGACTATGAATCTGTCTGTCTGTCTCTCTGACTATGAGTCTGTCTGTCTCTCTGACTATGAATCTCTCTGTCTGTCTCTCTGACTATGAATCTCTCTGTCTGTCTCTCTGACTATGAATCTGTCTGTCTGTCTCTCTGACTATGAGTCTGTCTGTCTGTCTCTCTGACTATGAGTCTGTCTGTCTGTCTCTCTATGAGTCTGTCTGTCTCTCTGACTATGAATCTGTCTGTCTCTCTGACTATGAGACTGTCTGTCTCTCTGACTATGAGTCTGTCTGTCTCTCTGATTATGAATCTGTCTGTCTGTCTCTCTGACTATGAATCTGTCTGTCTCTCTGACTATGAATCTGTCTGTCTCTCTGACTATGAGACTGTCTGTCTCTCTGACTATGAGTCTGTCTGTCTCTCTGATTATGAATCTGTCTGTCTGTCTCTCTGACTATGAATCTGTCTGTCTGTCTCTCTGACTATGAATCTCTCTGTCTGTCTCTCTGACTATGAATCTCTCTGTCTGTCTCTCTGACTATGAATCTGTCTGTCTGTCTCTCTGACTATGAATCTGTCTGTCTCTCTGACTATGAGTCTGTCTGTCTCTCTGATTATGAATCTGTCTGTCTGTCTCTCTGACTATGAATCTGTCTGTCTGTCTCTCTGACTATGAATCTCTCTGTCTGTCTCTCTGACTATGAATCTCTCTGTCTGTCTCTCTGACTATGAATCTGTCTGTCTGTCTCTCTGACTATGAATCTGTCTGTCTGTCTGACTATGAATCTGTCTGTCTCTCTGCTTGAATCTGTCTGTCTCTCTGACTATGAATCTGTCTGTCTCTCTGACTATGAATCTGTCTGTCTGTCTCTCTGACTATGAATCTGTCTGTCTGTCTCTCTGACTATGAGTCTGTCTGTCTGTCTCTCTGACTATGAGTCTGTCTGTCTCTCTGACTATGAGTCTGTCTGTCTGTCTCTCTGACTATGAGTCTGTCTGTCTGTCTCTCTGACTATGATGTCTGTCTGTCTCTCTGACTAACTCTTCCCAGTCTGCCTGATATTTGTTGTGTTGCTATGAGTGTTGCCTCTGACTATGATTGTTGTTTATGTTGTCTTTGTCTGTCTCAATAGTCTGTTTTCTCTGACTATGGTCTGTTGTCTCTCTGATTATGAATCTGTCTGTTTGTCTCTCTGGCTATGAGTCTGTCTGTCTCTCTGATTATGAATCTGTCTGTCTCTCTGACTATGAATCTGTCTGTCTGTCTTACTATGAGTATTTCTGTCTCTCTGACTATGAGTCTGTCTGTCTCTCTGACTATGAATCTGTCTGTCTGTCTCTCTGACTATGAATCTGTCTGTCTGTCTCTCTGACTATGAGTCTGTCTGTCTCTCTGACTATGAGTCTGTCTGTCTGTCTCTCTGACTATGAGTCTGTCTGTCTGTCTCTCTGACTATGAATCTGTCTGTCTGTCTCTCTGACTATTATGAATCTGTCTTTCTCGCTGACTATGAATCTGTCTGTCTCTCTGATTATGAATCTGTCTGTCTGTCTCTCTGACTATGAGACTGTCTGTCTCTCTGACTATGAGTCTGTCTGTCTCTCTGATTATGAATCTGTCTGTCTGTCTGTCTGACAATGAGTCTGTCTTTCTCTCTGACTATGAGTCTGTCTGTCTCTCTGATTATGAATCTGTCTGTTTGTCTCTCTGGCTATGAGTCTGTCTGTCTCTCTGATTATGAATCTGTCTGTCTCTCTGACTATGAATCTGTCTGTCTGTCTTACTGTGAGTATTTCTGTCTCTCTGACTATGAGTCTGTCTGTCTCCTGATTATGATCTGTCTCTCTCTGACTGAGTCTGTCTGTCTCCCTGATTATGAATCTCTCTGTCTGTCTCTCTGACTTGAGTCTGTCTGTCTCTCTGACTATGAGTCTGTCTGTCTCTCTGACTATGAGTCTGTCTGTCTGTCTCTCTGACTATGAGTCTGTCTGTCTGTCTCTCTGACTATGAATCTGTCTGTCTGTCTCTCTGACTATGAGACTGTCTGTCTCTCTGACTATGAGTCTGTCTGTCTCTCTGATTATGAATCTGTCTGTTTGTCTCTCTGGCTATGAGTCTGTCTGTCTCTCTGATTATGAATCTGTCTGTCTCTCTGACTATGAATCTGTCTGTCTGTCTTACTATGAGTATTTCTGTCTCTCTGACTATGAGTCTGTCTGTCTCTCTGATTATGAATCTGTCTCTCTCTGACTATGAGTCTGTCTGTCTCCCTGATTATGAATCTCTCTGTCTGTCTCTCTGACTATGAGTCTGTCTGTCTCTCTGACTATGAGTCTGTCTGTCTCTCTGACTATGAGTCTGTCTGTCTCTCTGACTATGAGTCTGTCTGTCTGTCTCTCTGACTATGAGTCTCTCTGTCTGTCTCTCTGACTATGAATCTGTCTGTCTGTCTCTCTGACTATGAGACTGTCTGTCTCTCTGACTATGAGTCTGTCTGTCTCTCTGATTATGAATCTGTCTGTCTGACAATGAGTCTGTCTTTCTCCCTGACTATGAGTCTGTCTGTCTCTCTGATTATGAATCTGTCTGTTTGTCTCTCTGGCTATGAGTCTGTCTGTCTCTCTGATTATGAACCTGTCTGTCTGTCTGACTATGAGTCTGTCTGTCTCTCTGATTATGAATCTGTCTGTCTCTCTGACTATGAATCTGTCTGTCTGTCTTACTATGAGTATTTCTGTCTCTCTGACTATGAGTCTGTCTGTCTCTCTGATTATGAATCTGTCTGTCTCTCTGACTATGAGTCTGTCTGTCTCCCTGATTATGAATCTCTCTGTCTGTCTCTCTGACTATGAGTCTGTCTGTCTCTCTGACTATGAGTCTGTCTGTCTCTCTGATTATGAATCTGTCTGTTTGTCTCTCTGATTATGAGTCTGTCTGTCTCTCTGATTATGAATCTGTCTGTCTGTCTCTCTGACTATGAGTCCGTTTGTCTCTCTAACTATGAGTCTGTCTGTCTCTCTGACTATGAGTCTGTCTGTCTGTCTCTCTGACTATGAGTCTGTCTGTCTCTCTGACTATGAATCTGTCTGTCTCTCTGACTATGAGTCTGTGTGTCTCTCTGACTATGAGTCTGTCTGTCTCTCTGATTATGAATCTGTCTGTCTGTCTGTCTGATTATGAATCTGTCTGTTTGTCTCTCTGACTATGGGTCTGTCTGTCTCTCTGACTATACGTCTGTCTCTCTGACTATGAGTCCGTCTGTCTCTCTGACTATGAGTCTGTCTGTCTGTCTCTCTGACTATGAGTCTGTCTGTCTGTCTCTCTGACTATGAATCTGTCTGTCTGTCTCTCTGACTATGAATCTGTCTGTCTGTCTCTCTGACTATTATGAATCTGTCTTTCTTTCTGACTATCAATCTGTCTCTCTCTCTGATTATGAATCTGTCTGTCTGTCTCTCTGACTATGAATCTGTCTGTTTGTCTCTCTAACTATGGGTCTGTCTGTCTCTCTGACTATTAGTCTGTCTGTCTCTCTGATTATGAATCTGTCTGTCTGTCTCTCTGACTATGAGTCTGTCTGTCTCTCTGACTATGAGTCCGTCTGTCTCTCTGACTATGAGTCCGTCTGTCTCTCTGATTATGAATCTGTCTGTCTGTCTCTCTGACTATGAATCTGTCTGTCTGTCTCTCTGACTATGAGTCCGTCTGTCTCTCTGACTATGAGTCTGTCTGTCTCTCTGATTATGAATCTGTCTGTTTGTCTCTCTGACTATGAGTCTGTCTGTCTGTCTCTCTGACTATGAGTCTGTCTGTCTCTCTGACTATGAATCTGTCTGTCTGTCTCTCTGACTATGAGTCTGTCTGTCTCTCTGACTATGAGTCTGTCTGTCTCTCTGATTATGAATCTGTCTGTCTGTCTCTCTGACTATGAGTCTGTCTGTCTCTCTGACTATGAGTCTGTCTGTCTCTCTGACTATGAGTCCGTCTGTCTCTCTGACTATGAGTCTGTCTGTCTCTCTGATTATGAATCTGTCTGTCTGTCTCTCTGACTATGAGTCTGTCTGTCTCTCTGACTATGAGTCTGTCTGTCTCTCTGACTATGAGTCCGTCTGTCTCTCTGACTATGAGTCTGTCTGTCTCTCTGACTATGAATCTGTCTGTCTGTCTCTCTGACTATGAGTCTGTCTGTCTCTCTGACTATGAGTCCGTCTGTCTCTCTGATTATGAATCTGTCTGTCTGTCTCTCTGACTATGAGTCTGTCTGTCTCTCTGACTATGAGTCTGTCTGTCTCTCTGACTATGAGTCCGTCTGTCTCTCTGACTATGAATCTGTCTGTCTGTCTCACTGACTATGAGTCTGTCTGTCTCTCTGATTATGAGTCTGTCTGTCTCTCTGATTATGAATCTGTCTGTCTGTCTCTCTGACTATGAGTCTGTCTGTCTGTTTCTCTGGTCTACCTGGTTCAGGTCTGGAGGCTGAGGCTTCTCCGGTTCTTCAGGTGATGCGTCGCTACATCAGGACGTTCTTCGGCTGTGAGGATTGCGGTCGCCATTTTGAACTGGCAGCAGCCATCAGTCTGGAGACGGTCCAGACCAGAGAGGACCAGATCCTCTGGCTGTGGAACCAGCACAACCTGGTCAACTACAGACTGGCTGGTATTCACCCTCCTCCTCTTCTTCACTGTCCTCTTCATCCTGTTCACAGTGACTCCATCATCTCTGATGCCATCACAGTCAGTGTCCAGAAACCCCCTCAGAGTCTGAGTGATCGTAGTTTGTCCATCCACTGAGACACTGAGACAGGAGCTGCTTTCAGATGATGATAATAATAATAATGAACTAGAAAATTTCCTTGTAGAAATTTCCCTGGTGCCTCGGGGGCTACTGCCGGGATGTGGACATTGTGATTAGATTCTTGATATATTTCAAACAATCAATATTCGGTGAGTGTAACGGAGTGGTCATAGAGACTAGAAAACCTTGGGGTCACCATGGAGGGGCGTGGTCAGAAAGCCTGCTGCCTGGGTGTTTGAGTTGATTTCATTTGATTAGGAATAGAAACAGACACTCTGCTGAGTAATATGACACCTCCCACAGCAGTCTATGGCGAATGGTTCAGGAGTTATGGAAGGGGGCGTGGCTAACATGTAGGGGTGGGGCTCTGAGTCTATGTTGTCAGGTAAATGATCTCAGGCCCGGACCGCCATCATGGATGAGAAATTTGGAGCAGATCTGACAAAGCTAACGTTAACGTTACAACGACTTCCTGTTACATGTCGAATCACGGCGAATGGCCGCCACGCTACGGCAACGCCATTCAGCAACAACTTCACAATCTACCTTTTTCATAGCAGCCATATTGACATGTCATTGCAGAGTGGGTGTGTGTGTGTGTGTGTGTGTGTGTGTGTGTGTGTGTGTGTGTGTGTGTGTGTGTGTGTGTGTGTGTGTGGCAGAATCACCCTTTAATAGTCTAGAGAGTCTGATCAGCCAATCAGAAACACCTGTTAGTGTCTGAAAGTGCTGAGTCATGGTTACATGGTTACAGCGTTTCCCAGTCAGTAAACCAGAGAAACAGCCACCGAACAAGAGCTGCTAACAGAACCACCGTAACAGATATCACTTAGATTTCTGAGGAGACCAGGAAGGACTCTCTGATGAAGATCTGGTGCAAAGACTGTCCATGAAGAGTCAAAAATGTGTCCACGGGAGCAGTTTGAAGAACTGGTACCTTCTGCTCTGATCCAGAAAGCTGTGGCAGCATCAGAATGGGGTCTAATGGGGAGCCTCGCTGGAGTTCTGGTCACCTCCAAGTCTGACAGACTCCAGAGAAACACGTCTGAGACCAGGACGAGTCACCTACGTTTCTCTGTAAAAATCATGTCTGTAAAGTGAAAATTGTGGTTTAAAATCTGTTTTTCAGTGAGGTGATGAGGCTGAACTGCACTGTGATGTCACGCTAACAAAATGAGAAAAATGGCAAAAGCCCGTTTTAACATCATTTATTTCAAAAAGTATAGAAGTAAAAATGTAGTATATATTTATAATATAATATATTATAAATATATATATATATATATATATATAATAATATATTAAAATATATAAATTTAAGAAAAAATTCTACCAATTAGCAATAGTTCAAAGTTAAAATGGACTATGTGAAAGTATTTCTGAGTTAAAAAATACTCAATTTTCGTTTTTTTTTTTTGTGCTTTACAGTGCAAAGAAATTTCAGACTGGAAATTTGTTTAATAGCACAGCGTTCCCGATGGAGACGCGTGTTTTGATATGTAATGTCCTCTCAAAGCTGAAACAAGTAATAAAACACGCAGGACAACAACGGTGTTGTCGACATACGACCACACACCTGAAGTCGACCGTCGATCTTTGGTCCAAGGTGTTCTGATACCACGTGCAGGTGGGCCGATACGGTTTCCGGCCGATGCCGATTTATTGGAGACTCGGCAGCCGACGGCCGATACATGATGCTGATTTTTGGGGGCCGATGTGTTTGGCTGATGTTCTTTGTTTCCTCCATCTGATAAAATATAATAACTTAATAATAACAACACTGCTCAGCTTCAGTCAACATCTATTGATCAACACCTCTGGTCCGTCTCTCCAATCACTGCGTCTGCGTCGCTTCCACACAGAAGGACCCCAAGGCAGATTTGAAACTGTGACCCGTGCAGTCCAGCAATGATAAGATAAGATGAACCTTTATTAATCCCCGGAGGGACCACAGACC
>CAMQGK010000010.1:410000-457500 GCA_947000775.1 Pterois miles
GTACTGCAGTTGCTTTACTGCACCGCTGTGACAAAGAGAGAGTTGAGCTGGAAAGCAAAGCTCTCTATCTACAGGTCAATCTTCGTTCCTACTCTCACCTCTGGTCATGAGGGCTTGGTCGGGGCCCAAAGAACTAGATCAAGAGTACAAGCGGCCGAAATGGGTTTTCTCAGGAGGGCGGCTGGCGTCTCCGTTAGAGAGAAAGTGAGAAGCTCAGCCATCCGTGAGGGACTCGGAGTAGAGCAGGTGCTCCTTTGCGTTGAAAGGAGCCAGTTGAGGTGGTTCAGGCTTCTGATGAGGATGCCTCCTGGGCGCCTCCCTAGGGAGGTGTTCCAGGCTCGCCACACATTAATGTGTGTATTAATAATAATACACACACAACACACATTAATACACACTAATATACACAATGACATACCAACACACATTAATACACTAATATATACTAATACATACTAACACACACACTAATACACAACAACACACATTAATACACACTGATATACACTAACACACACAAACACAAAGTAACTCTAACACTGATATCTCAGGTGTGTGAGGTATCTGAGGTTTCTGTGTATTACTGTGTATAAATATGTGTATTACTGTGTATAAATATGTGTATTAGTGTGTGCTGTTGGTGCGTGCCCCCCCCCCCCCCCCCCCCCCCCGTCCTCCTCTGCAGGGCAGTTAGCCGCATTAGCTCTCTGGCTGTCCTCAGATGACTCCTCCTCCTCCTCCTCCTCCTCTCCGTCTGCTGTGTCTCCCCCCCCCCCCCTCCCTCCGGTGTCACAGCAGACGATGCGTTGACTGAGAGGAGAAGAAGAAAACCTCTCCCAGCTGGAGGAGGAAGAGGAGCACAGACAAGGTGAGCACCGCTCTGTCTGTCTGTCTCTCTGTCTGTCTGTCTGTCTCTCTGTCTGTCTGTCTCTCTCTGTCTCTCTGTCTGTTTGTCTGTCTCTCTGTTTGTCTGTCTCTCTGTCTGTCTCTCTGTCTGTCTGTCTGTCTCTCTCTGTCTCTCTGTCTGTTTGTCTGTCTCTCTGTTTGTCTGTCTCTCTGTCTGTCTCTCTGTCTGTCTGTCTCTCTGTCTGTCTGTCTGTTTGTATGTTCTCTCTGTCTGTCTCTCTGTCTGTCTGTTCTCTCTGTCTGTCTGTCTGTCTCTCTCTCTCTGTGTCTGTCTCTCGCTCTGTCTCTCTTTCTGTCTGTCTGTCTCTCTGTCTGTCTCTCTGTGTGTCTGTCTCTTCTGTCTGTCTGTCTGTCTCTGTCTGTCTCTCTGTCTGTCTGTCTCTCTGTCTGTAGTAGACTTGACTCTACTAGACTTTACTGTACTAGACTTTACTGTAGTAGACCTTACTGTACTAGACTTTACTGTAGTAGACTTTACTGTAGTAGACTTTACTGTACGAGACTTTACTGTAGTAGACCTTACTGTACTAGACTTTACGGGTGTAGTAGACTTTACTGTAGTAGACCTTACTGTACTAGACTTTACTGTAATAGACCTTACTGTACTAGACTTTACTGTAGTAGAATTTACTGTAGTAGACCTTACTGTAATAGACCTTACTGTAGTAGACTTTACTGTAGTAGACCTTACTGTACTAGACTTTACTGTACTAGACTTTACTGTGGTAGACCTGACTCTGCTAGACTTTACTGTAGTAGACTTGACTCTACTAGACTTTACTGTACTAGACTTTACTGTATTAAACTTTACTGTACTAGACTTTACTGTAGTAGACCTTTCTGTAGTAGACTTGACTCTACTAGACTTCACTGTAGTAGACTGTACTGTAGTAGACTTGACTCTACTAGACATTACTGTACTAGACTTTACTGTAGTAGACTTGACTCTACTCGACATTACTGTACTAGACTTTACTGTAGTAGACTTCACTGTACTAGACATTACTCTAGTAGACTTGACTTTACTAGACTTTCCTGTACTAGACTTTACTGTATTAAACTTTACTGTGGTAGACCTGACTCTACTAGACTTTACTGTAGTAGACTTTACTGTATTAAACTTTACTGTGGTAGACTTTACTGTAGTAGACTTGACTCTGCTAGACTTTACTGTAGTAGACTTTACTGTAGTAGACTAGACTCTACTCGACTTTACTGTGGTAGACTTAACTGTGGTAGACTTGACTCTACTAGACTTTACTGTGGTAGACTAGACTCTACTCGACTTAACTGTGGTAGATTTGACTCTACTAGACTTTACTGTGGTAGACTTGACTCTACTAGACTTTACTGTACTAGACTTTACTGTAGTCGACCTTACTCTACTAGACTTTACTGTACTAGACTTTAATGTAGTAGACTTTCCTGTAGTAGACCTTACTGTACTATACTTTACTGTAGTAGACCTTACTGTAGTAGACCTTAATGTACTAGACTTTACTGTTGTAGACTTTACTGTAGTAGACCTTACTGTAGTAGACTTTACTGTACTAGACTTTACTGTAGTAGACCTTTCTGTAGTAGACCTTACTATAGTAGACCTAAATGTACTAGACTTTACTGTAGAAGACCTTACTGTACTAGACTTTACTGTAGTAGACCTTAATGTACTAGACTTTACTGTAGTAGATCTTACTGTACTAGACTTTAATGTAGTAGACTTTCCTGTAGTAGACCTTACTGTACTATACTTTACTGTAGTAGACCTTACTGTAGTAGACCTTAATGTACTCGACTTTACTGTACTAGACTTTACTGTAGTAGACCTTACTGTAGTACACTTTACTGTACTAGACTTTACTGTAGTAGACCTTTCTGTAGTAGACCTTACTGTACTAGACTTTACTGTAGTGACCTTACTGTAGTAGACCTTACTGTACTAGACTTCACTGTAGTAGACCTTACTGTAGTAGACCTTACTGTAGTAGACTTTACTGTAGTAGACTTGACTCTACTACACTTTACTGTAGTAGACTTGACTCTACTAGACTTTACTGTACTAGACTTTACTGTATTAGACCTTACTGTCCTAAACTTAACTGTGGTAGACTTGACTCTACTAGACTTTACTGTAGTAGACCGACTCTAGTAGACTTTACTGTACTAGACTTTTAATTTAGTAGACTTTACTGTACTCGACCTTACTGTAGTAGACTTTACTGTAGTAGACCTTACTGTACTAGACTTTACTGTAGTAGACCTTACTGTACTAGACTTTAATGTAGTAGACCTTACTGTAGTAGACCTTAATATACTAGCATTTACTGTAGTAGACTTTACTGTAGTAGACCTTACTGTACTAGACTTTACTGTAGTAGACCTTACTGTAGTAGACTTTACTGTAGTAGACCTTAATGTACTAGACTTTACTGTAGTAGATCTTACTGTACTAGACTTTAATGTAGTAGACTTTCCTGTAGTAGACCTTACTGTAGTAGACCTTAATATACTAGACTTTACTGGACTAGACTTCACTGTAGTAGACCTTACTGTAGTAGACCTTAATGTACTAGACTTTACTGTTGTAGACTTTACTGTAGTAGACCTTACTGTAGTAGACCTTAATATACTAGACTTTACTGTACTAGACTTTACTGTAGTAGACCTTACTGTAGTACACTTTACTGTACTAGACTTTACTGTAGTAGACCTTTCTGTAGTAGACCTTACTGTACTAGACTTTACTGTAGTAGATCTTACTGTAGTAGACTTTACTGTAGTAGACTTGACTCTACTACACTTTACTGTAGTAGACTTGACTCTACTAGACTTTACTGTACTAGACTTTACTGTATTAGACCTTACTGTCCTAAACTTAACTGTGGTAGACTTGACTCTACTAGACTTTACTGTAGTAGACCGACTCTAGTAGACTTTACTGTACTAGACTTTTAATTTAGTAGACTTTACTGTACTCGACCTTACTGTAGTAGACTTTACTGTAGTAGACCTTACTGTAGTAGACTTTACTGTAGTAGACCTTACTGTACTAGACTTTAATGTAGTAGACCTTACTGTAGTAGACCTTAATATACTAGCATTTACTGTAGTAGACTTTACTGTAGTAGACCTTACTGTACTAGACTTTACTGTAGTAGACCTTACTGTAGTAGACCTTACTGTAGTAGACCTTACTGTACTATACTTTACTGTAGTAGACCTTACTGTAGTAGACCTTAATGTACTAGACTTTACTGTTGTAGACTTTACTGTAGTAGATCTTACTGTAGTAGACCTTAATATACTAGACTTTACTGTACTAGACTTTACTGTAGTAGACCTTACTGTACTATACTTTACTGTAGTAGACCTTACTGTAGTAGACTTTACTGTAGTAGACCTTAATGTACTAGACTTTACTGTAGTAGATCTTACTGTACTAGACTTTAATGTAGCAGACTTTCCTGTAGTAGACCTTACTGTACTATACTTTACTGTAGTAGACCTTACTGTAGTAGACCTTAATGTACTAGACTTTACTGTTGTAGACTTTACTGTAGTAGATCTTACTGTAGTAGACCTTAATATACTAGACTTTACTGTACTAGACTTTACTGTAGTAGACTTTACTGTAGTAGACTTTACTGTACTAGACTTTACTGTAGTAGACCTTTCTGTAGTAGACCTTACTGTACTAGACTTTACTGTAGTAGACCTTACTGTAGTAGACTTTACTTTAGTAGACTTGACTCTACTACACTTTACTGTAGTAGACCTTACTGTAGTAGACTTTACTGTAGTAGACTTGACTCTACTACACTTTACTGTAGTAGACTTGACTCTACTAGACTTTACTGTACTAGACTTTACTGTATTAGACCTTACTGTCCTAAACTTAACTGTGGTAGACTTGACTCTACTAGACTTTACTGTAGTAGACCGATTCTAGTAGACTTTACTGTACTAGACTTTTAATTTAGTAGACTTTACTGAACTAGACTTTACTGTAGTAGACTTGACTCTGCTAGACTTTACTGTACTAGACTTTACTGTAGTAGACTTGACTCTGCTAGACTTTACTGTACTAGACTTTACTGTAGTAGACTTTACTGTACTACTCGTTACTGTACTAGACATTACTGTATTAAACTTTACTGTGGTAGACTTTACTGTAGTAGACTTGACTCTACTCGACTTTACTGTAGTAGACTTTACTGTGATAGACTTCACTGTAGAAGAAGAAGAAGAAGATAGTTCTTTATTAGTCCCGCTGGGGGAAATTTATTTTTTTTTTTTTTTTTTTTTTTGTACAGGACATTACTGTAGTAGACCTGACTCTACTCGACTTTACTGTAGTAGACTTTACTGTACTACTCATTACTGTACTAGACATTACTGTATTAAACTTTACTGTGGTAGACTTTACTGTAGTAGACTTGACTCTGCTAGACTTTACTGTAGTAGACTTAACTGTGGTAGCTTGCCTCTGTTTCTGTAGTGGACTTTACTGTAGTAGACTTCACTGTGGTAGACTTGACTCTACTAGACTTTACTGTAGTAGACTTGACTCTACTAGACTTAACTGCAGTAGACTTTACTGTGGTAGACTTGACTCTACTAGACTTTACTGTAGTGGACTTTACTGTAGTAGACTTAAATCTACTAGACTTTACTGTAGTAAACTTCACTGTAGTAGACTTCACTGTGGTAGACTTGACTCTACTAGACTTGACTCTACTAGACTTTACTGTAGTGGACTTTACTGTAGTAGACTTCACCGTACTAGACATTACTGTAGTAGACTTCACTGTGGTAGACTTGACTCTACTAGACTTTACTGTAGTAGACTTGACTCTACTAGACTTAACTGCAGTAGACTTTACTGTAGTAGACTTGACTCTACTAGACTTTACTGTAGTGGACTTTACTGTAGTAGACTTAAATCTACTAGACTTTACTGTAGTAAACTTCACTGTAGTAGACTTCACTGTGGTAGACTTGACTCTACTAGACTTGACTCTACTAGACTTTACTGTAGTGGAGTTTACTGTAGTAGACTTCACCGTACTAGACATTACTGTAGTAGACTTCACTGTGGTAGACTTGACTCTACTAGACTTTACTGTAGTAGACTTGACTCTTCTCGACTTTACTGTAGTAGACTTGACTCTATTAGACATTACTGTAGTAGACATTCCTGTAGTAGACTTCACTGTGGTAGACTTGACTCTACTAGACTTGACTGTACTAGACTTTACTGTAGTAGACTTGCCTGGCGGACACTTGACTGTAGTAGACTTGACTGGCGGAGACTTGTAGGAGAATGTGCCGTCCACCATGTTGGTTCCGTTCAGAGAGACGAACCTTCAGCTGAATGATGAGCAAGCAAGAGAATCACTTCTCGTCCTCAACATGTGGAGTCATATTTCTAATAACAGGACTGTGTTTGATACATGTTTGAGTTGTGTTCTGGTTGTAGTTTAGCGGTGGAGACGGCGCAGAGACAGAGCCGAGGCCTCGCAGCATCTCAGGTGTGATTGTTGTTTACTCACTTTGTTTTGCAGGCAGACGAGAAGGTGTGAACGTGTCTCCTCCCTCCTCATGTTGTAGTGGTTTCTGTGCTGAGCTGACCTCCATCCTGATCCGTCTTGCTCTCACCTGAACGTCACCCTGACCTCTGACCTCATTGTGTCCTCCACAACAACATGGATCTGAGATATTTTGGAGGTGATAACTGCAGGATCCCTGACACTTAAACGCCGTGGGCCGACTCAGGGCTGTCTCCTCCTAGCCGTAACTTCCTGCCCCGTCCTCTTCTGGACCAGCGGTGTCCACCATGTCGGAAGGACTGCTGCAGGTGGAGATCCCAGACTTTGGCAGCAGCGTGCTGGGTAGCCTGAACGAGCAGCGGTTGCTGGGTCACTATTGTGACGTTTCCATCCTGGTGCAGGGTCAGGCGTTCAAGGCACATCGGTCTGTCCTTGCCGCCTCCTCGCTCTACTTCAGAGACCTATTCAGCTCTGCGGCTGACTCCTCGTCGTCCTCCCCCCAGGCGGTGTTTGATCTGCCGTCCTCGGTGACGCCGACGTGCTTCCAGCAGATTTTGTCCTTCTGCTACACAGGGCGCCTCAGCATGGCCGCCAGCGAGCAGCTGGTTCTCATGTACACCGCCGGGTACCTGCAGATCCAGAACATCGTGGAGCGAGGCATGGAGCTGATGATGATGAAGGCCTCTTCCTCCTCCTCGCCTCTCTGCTGTGACTCACAGGTGGGTTTGGCCATGCCGACAGAGCTGTATTTAGACCGAGACACTCCAGGTAGACCACAATCCAGGTATACCACATTTAGACTTCATCCATCCATCCATTCATTATGTGTAACCCCCCACTGTCTATTCAGGGTTGTTTGGGGCCTGGAGCCAGTCCCATCTGACATAAGGCAAAGGACCAGGTCCACCCTGGACAGACCTCCAGACTATCACAGGACTGGCACATAGAGACAGACAACTATTCACACCTAGAGTCCACAGTGAACCTGCAGGTCTTTGGACTGTTGGAGGACACCAGAGAACCCAGAGAACATGCAAACTCCACACAGAAGGACCCAGAGGAGGGTCTGAACTTGTGACCCCCTTGCAACAGTGCTAACCACTGTTCCACCATGCCACCACCATGTAGACCACATACAGACCAGATATAGAATCTCGGTAACACAAAGATAACAAAGCTAATTTTGACTCCATTAGGGACTTCCACAGCTGAGCGCTGAACTGTAAAACCTGACCTGAATTTGAGTTGATTTCAGCAGCATCTAGTGGACATTAGCGGAACTGCAGCTCAGTGCACTTAAAATCTGAGGCTGCTGATTGGTCAGAACTTCCTGTCTAGTGATGTCACAGTTGGAGTAAATACTGTAACCAGCAGTTCATGATGAGGGGTGATTTTAATATCAACAAGCAGTAAAGGTCAGTTTCAGTGCTCTTTAGTAGCGTCTCTGTTAACTGTAAACACTCTGGTGTGTTTCAGACCACCTCAGCAGACGAGCTCGGCAGCTTCGACGCCCCGGTGGTCCAGCAGCACAGCGTCCCCCAGCTGGCGGAGGCCAGTCCAGACCAGCCAGCCCTGAGTCCCGAGGAGCTGCTGCTGGCTGTCAGCAGGATCAAACAGGAGAGAACTGACACACCTCCTCCTGAGGAGAACGGAGGAGGAGGAGCAGGAGGAGAGGAGGCCAGGTGAGGAGACACCTTTGAAGGTACGTGTCCATAGGGGCGTTTTTTATGGCCAGGTGATCGCCTCTCTTCCCAGCATTGGATGCTTGGGCTGCTTCAAGACATGAGGCACCTGATTGGATGAACACTTTCCCTCGTGGGCTGCTTCTCCCAGCTTTTAAACCAGAACCAAAATGGCGGCTCATTTGGAATTTTTTTCTCTTATTTCATGAAAATATTTCACTGATGTGTGTTTCTGAAAACATTTAATGAGAGAAATAATCCATCTGTCTTTATTTTGGACCCACAACAGTTAGTTTAAAAGGTTTGAGGGAGTTTCCAGCGAACCGTGTTGGATCGGAACCATGATTAACATAACGTAGCCTAGACTTCACCTTTATGCAAATAAGAAGCAACACAAAACTGTGTTTGTGGGATGGCGCCGCCTTCAGCTGCTTCTACAGACGATGAATGAGAAGCGTAGAAAGGACGGATCCTGTGGACAGTTACCTTTATAGACGCTGTTCACTATTGATATTCAGCTGTTTAACCAGAGACCGACCATGAGTGTGCTGGAGCGAACATGTTTGTAGACCGTTTCCATCTGGACCCTATCAATAGCTAGGACGTGTGAGAACGTGTGAGAACTGGACTAACTTATAGCTCTCTGATACATAACAGACAGCTCTTACTTGTAGTCTGATGAATCCTTTCTGCTGCTCTGTCTTGTCCCTGACGTTCTGTCCCCAGGGTGGACCTCTCTGGGGACCTCCAGACCTCCAGGAGCAGTACTCTGCGTTACCTGGGTGCAGGTGGAGGTTTGGTTCCAGGGCTGCAGTCCTATTTGCTGGTGAACGGGGGCCGCTCCAGTCCAGGAGAATCCAGCCTTCCCACAGACTCCCCTCCTTCTCACCCCCCCACCGAGGAGGAGATGGAGGAGGATTACTATGGGAACACCATCCACTCTGGACTCTACCAACACATCTACGGACATCATGGAAACCCTTACAGTAAGTTCCATCATGGTACGTTCCCGTCTGTTTAGGCTCCTGTCCAATAAGAACTCTCCTCCAGAGTTTATTGATTCACCCCTCCTTCTGTTGTTCATTGGTTCACCCCTTACTCTGTTTCTCATTGATTCACCCCTTCCTCTGTTTCTCATTGATTCACCCCTCCCTCTCTCTCTCATTGATTCACCCCTCCCTCTGTTGTTCATTGGTTCACCCCTTCCTCTGTTGTTCATTGATTCACCCCTCCCTCTGTTGTTCATTGATTCACCCCTTCCTCTGTTGTTCATTGATTCACCCCTTCCTCTGTTTCTCATTGGTTCACCCCTTCCTCTGTTTCTCATTGATTCACCCCCTCCCTCTCTCTCTCATTGATTCACCCCTCCCTCTGTTGTTCATTGATTCACCCCTCCCTCTGTTGTTCATTGATTCACCCCTTCCTCTGTTTCTCATTGGTTCATCCCTCCCTCTGTTTCTCATTGGTTCACCCCTCCCTCTGTTTCTCATTGATTCACCCCTCCCTCTGTTTCTCATTGGTTCACCCCTCCCTCTGTTGTTCATTGATTCACCCCTCCCTCTGTTTCTCATTGGTTCACCCCTCCCTCTGTTGTTCATTGGTTCACCCCTCCCTCTGTTTCTCATTGATTCACTCCTTCCTCTGTTTCTCATTGGTTCATCCCTCCCTCTGTTTCTCATTGGTTCATCCCTCCCTCTGTTTCTCATTGGTTCACCCCTCCCTCTGTTTCTCATTGGTTCACCCCTCCCTCTGTTGTTCATTGATTCACCCCTCCCTCTCTCTCTCATTGGTTCATCCCTCCCTCTCTTTTTCATTGGTTCACCCCTCCCTCTGTTTCTCATTGGTTCACCCCTTCCTCTGTTTCTCATTGGTTCACCCCTTCCACTGTTGTTCATTGATTCACCCCTCCCTCTCTCTCTCATTGATTCACCCCTCCCTGTTGTTCATTGATTCACCCCTCCCTCTGTTGTTCATTGATTCACCCCTTCCTCTGTTTCTCATTGGTTCACCCCTTTCTCTGTTGTTCATTGATTCACCCCTCTCTCTCTCTCTCTCTCTCTCATTGATTCACCCCTCCCTCTGTTGTTCATTGGTTCACCCCTCCCTCTGTTGTTCATTGGTTCACCCCTCCCTCTGTTTCTCATTGGTTCACCCCTTCCTCTGTTGTTCATTGATTCACCCCTCCCTCTGTTGTTCATTGGTTCACCCCTCCCTCTGTTTCTCATTGGTTCACCCCTTCCTCTGTTGTTCATTGATTCACCCCTCCCTCTGTTGTTCATTGGTTCACCCCTCCCTCTGTTTCTCATTGGTTCACCCCTTCCTCTGTTGTTCATTGATTCACCCCTCCCTCTGTTGTTCATTGGTTCACCCCTCCCTCTGTTGTTCATTGGTTCACCCCTCCCTCTGTTTCTCATTGGTTCACCCCTTCCTCTGTTGTTCATTGATTCACCCCTCCCTCTGTTGTTCATTGGTTCACCCCTCCCTCTGTTTCTCATTGGTTCACCCCTTCCTCTGTTGTTCATTGATTCACCCCTCCCTCTGTTGTTCATTGATTCACCCCTCCCTCTGTTGTTCATTGATTCACCCCTCCCTCTGTTGTTCATTGATTCACCCCTTCCTCTGTTTCTCATTGGTTCACCCCTTTCTCTGTTGTTCATTGATTCACCCCTCTCTCTCTCTCTCTCTCTCTCATTGATTCACCCCTCCCTCTGTTGTTCATTGGTTCACCCCTACCTCTGTTGTTCATTGATTCACCCCTCCCTCTGTTTCTCATTGGTTCACCCCTCCCTCTGTTTCTCATTGGTTCACCCCTCCCTCTGTTGTTCATTGATTCACCCCTCCCTCTCTCTCTCATTGGTTCATCCCTCCCTCTCTTTCTCATTGGTCCAGTACAGGAGAAGATGGAGATGCTGTCCCTCCCATTGGCTAACGAGCGTCGGCCCTGCGTGCTGGTTGGTCGGGACAACATGGCGCTCCCCGCCAGTTTGATCAGTCAGATTGGGTACCGCTGCCACCCGTCGCTCTACACAGAGGGAGACCCGGGGGAGAAGGTGGAACTAGTGGCAGGTAGGACAGCACACCTGATGGTTGTCATGGTAATGGGGTTGTTAGGTGATTGTGTTGGTGTGTCGTATTCGTTCAGGTTCAGGTGTGTTCATGACCCGGGGTCAGCTGATGAACTGTCACCTGTGTGCCGGCGTCAAACACAAGGTGCTGCTCAGGAGACTACTGGCAACTTTCTTCGACAGGTGAGCTGACTGTTAGCCTAGCTTAGCATAAATATTGGGAGTGGGGGGAAACCCCTGGCCGGGTTCTCTATATATGACTGTGAGAACAGAACAGAACCTGTCAGAACTTTTTCTTTTCTCATCTTTTAGGACCTGATGATTTAAATCAGGACTAGTAGAGTGTTTTACATCTTTAAGATGTGATGATCTATCAGAGTTTTAGTACTGGGGAGCATATTCATCTCTAAATTAATGATGCTGTGAGTTACATACGTCTCTTTCTCAGTAGAAGTCTATGGGAAGACTTTCTTCCTGGTTTCCATGTCATAATAGCCTCCATCTCTGTCAGTAACCATGGTAACGTATTTAGTGGAGGGAGAATCATTCTCTGAACTTGTTAGTTAACGCTAACAAGTATTGTTGTCTAGTTTTTTTAAATGAAGAAAGTTCTAGCTTCTCTCAACAGGTACTGTCACTGGGGATGTTGTGGCTCAGCTGCTAGATCTGGTAGATCCGGTAGATCTGGTAGATCAGGTAGACCAGGTGGATCTGGTAGATCAGGTAGTTCAGGTAGATCAGGTAGACCAGGTAGATCTGGTAAACCAGATCGGTCAGGTAGACCAGGTAGATCTGGTAGATTAGGTAGACCAGGTAGATCAGGTAGATCAGGTAGACCAGGTAGTTCTGGTAGATCAGGTAGACCAGGTAGATCAGGTAGATCAGGTAGACCAGGTAGATCTGGGAGATCCGGTAGATCAGGTAGACCAGGTAGATCAGGTAGTTCAGGTAGATCAGGTAGATCAGGTAGACCAGGTAGACCAGGTAGTTAAGGTGGATCAGGTAGACCAGGTAGATCTGGGAGATCTGGTAGATCAGGTAGACCAGGTAGATCTGGTAGATCAGGTCATTCCAATAGATCAGGTAGACCAGGTAAATCTGGTAGATCAGGTAGTTCAGGTAGACCAGGTAGATCTGGTAAATCAGATCGGTCAGGTAGATCAGGTAGATCAGGTAGACCAGGTAGATCAGGTAGTTCAGGTCGATCAGGTAGACCAGGTAGATCAGGCAGATCTGGTAAATCTGGTAGGTCAGTTAGACCAGATAGATTAGGTAGTTCAGGTAGATCTGGTAGATCTGGTAGATCCGGTAGATCAGGTAGACCAGGTAGACCAGGTAGATCTGGTAGATCAGGTAGACCAGGTAGATCTGGTAGATCAGGTAGACCAAGTAGATCAAGTAGATCTGGTAGATCAGGTAGTTCAGATAGATCTGGTAGATCACATAGATCTGGTAGATCAGGTACCAGGGCTGAGTCTTTGGTGACAAAGACAGTGTCAGTTGAGAAAGTTAACATTAACCAATGAGAGCAGACTAACAAACTAACATTAACCAGTTGGAGCAGACTAACAAACTAACATTAACCAGTGGGAGCAGACTAACAAACTAACATTAACCAATGAGAGCAGACTAACAAACTAACATTAACCAATGAGAGCAGACTAACAAACTAACATTAACCAATGAGAGCAGACTAACAAACTAACATTAACCAGTGGGAGCAGACTAACAAACCAACATTAACCAATGAGAGCAGACTAACAAACTAACATTAACCAGTGAGAGCAGACTAACAAACTAACATTAACCAGTGGGAGCAGACTAACAAACTAACATTAACCAGTGGGAGCAGACTAACAAACTAACATTAACCAGTGGGAGCAGACTAACAAACTAACATTAACCAGTGGGAGCAGACTAACAAACCAACATTAACCAATGAGAGCAGACTAACAAACTAACATTAACCAATGAGAGCAGACTAACAAACTAACATTAACCAGTGGGAGCAGACTAACAAACTAACATTAACCAATGAGAGCAGACTAACAAACTAACATTAACCAATGAGAGCAGACTAACAAACTAACATTAACCAATGAGAGCAGACTAACAAACTAACATTAACCAGTGGGAGCAGACTAACAAACTAACATTAACCAGTGGGAGCAGACTAACAACTAACATTAACCAATGAGAGCAGACTAACAAACTAACATTAACCAGTGGGAGCAGACTAACAAACTAACATTAACCAGTGGGAGCAGACTAACAAACTAACATTAACCAATGAGAGCAGACTAACAAACTAACATTAACCAGTGGGAGCAGACTAACAAACTAACATTAACCAATGAGAGCAGACTAACAAACTAACATTAACCAATGAGAGCAGACTAACAAACTAACATTAACCAGTGGGAGCAGACTAACAAACTAACATTAACCAGTGGGAGCAGACTAACAAACCAACATTAACCAGTGGGAGCAGACTAACAAACTAACATTAACCAGTGGGAGCAGACTAACAAACCAACATTAACCAATGAGAGCAGACTAACAAACTAACATTAACCAATGAGAGCAGACTAACAAACTAACATTAACCAGTGGGAGCAGACTAACAAACTAACATTAACCAGTGGGAGCAGACTAACAAACCAACATTAACCAATGAGAGCAGACTAACAAACCAACATTAACCAGTGGGAGCAGACTAACAAACCAACATTAACCAATGAGAGCAGACTAACAAACTAACATTAACCAATGAGAGCAGACTAACAAACTAACATTAACCAATGAGAGCAGACTAACAAACTAACATTAACCAGTGGGAGCAGACTAACAAACTAACATTAACCAGTGGGAGCAGACTAACAAACTAACATTAACCAATGAGAGCAGACTAACAAACTAACATTAACCAGTGGGAGCAGACTAACAAACCAACATTAACCAATGAGAGCAGACTAACAAACTAACATTAACCAATGAGAGCAGACTAACAAACTAACATTAACCAGTGGGAGCAGACTAACAAACTAACATTAACCAGTGAGAGCAGACTAACAAACCAACATTAACCAGTGAGAGCAGACTAACAAACCAACATTAACCAGTGGGAGCAGACTAACAAACCAACATTAACCAGTGGGAGCAGACTAACAAACTAACATTAACCAGTGGGAGCAGACTAACAAACTAACATTAACCAGTGGGAGCAGACTAACAAACCAACATTAACCAATGAGAGCAGACTAACAAACTAACATTAACCAATGAGAGCAGACTAACAAACTAACATTAACCAGTGAGAGCAGACTAACAAACTAACATTAACCAGTGAGAGCAGACTAACAAACTAACATTAACCAGTGGGAGCAGACTAACAAACCAACATTAACCAGTGGGAGCAGACTAACAAACCAACATTAACCAATGAGAGCAGACTAACAAACTAACATTAACCAGTGGGAGCAGACTAACAAACTAACATTAACCAGTGGGAGCAGACTAACAAACCAACATTAACCAATGAGAGCAGACTAACAAACGAACATTAACCAGTGAGAGCAGACTAACAAACTAACATTAACCAATGAGAGCAGACTAACAAACGAACATTAACCAATGAGAGCAGACTAACAAACTAACATTAACCAGTGAGAGCAGACTAACAAACTAACATTAACCAGTGGGAGCAGACTAACAACTAACATTAACCAATGAGAGCAGACTAACAAACTAACATTAACCAATGAGAGCAGACTAACAAACTAACATTAACCAATGAGAGCAGACTAACAAACTAACATTAACCAATGAGAGCAGACTAACAAACTAACATTAACCAGTGGGAGCAGACTAACAAACTAACATTAACCAATGAGAGCAGACTAACAAACTAACATTAACCAGTGAGAGCAGACTAACAAACTAACAGTTTAGACAGCTAGCTAGTGACAAATGTGGGCGGTGACTCATCAACAGGCTGGTATCTGATTGGACGAACAGTTTAACCTCCACCAAACATTCAGAAATGAAGGATGTTAACATGGTGAGCCTTTTCCAAAATAAAAGAATCATCATCAGACATCATGTGACGTCAGGCTGCCTTCTCCTCGTCCTGCTCTGTGGGGGGGAGCTGATTGGCTGTTCTTGTTTCCATAGAAACACTCTGGCCAATAGCTGTGGGACGGGGATCCGCTCCTCCACCAATGATCCAAGCAGGAAGCCTCTGGACAACCGAGTGTTAAACACTGTCAAACGTGAGGCACACAGACACCTGTACACACCTGTACACACTAATACACACCTGTACACACTAATACACACCTGTACACACTAATACACACCTGTACACACTAATACACACCTGTACACACTAATACACACCTGTACTCCCTCTTCTCCTCCTCCTCCTCCTCCTCCCTCTTCTCCTCTCTCTCTTCCTCCCTCCTCCTCCCTCTTCTCCCTCTCTCCTCCTCCTTCTTCTCCCCTCTCTTCTCCTCCCTCTCCTCCTCTCTCTCCCCTCCTCCTACTCCTCTCTCTCTCTCTCTCCTCCTCCCTCTTCTCCTCCTCCTCCTCCCTCTCCTCCTCCCTCTCAGTCTACTGTCAGAACTTTGCTCCTAACTTTAAGGAGAGTGAGATGAATGTCATCGCTGCCGACATGTGCACCAACGCCAGAAGAGTTCGGAAACGTTGGCTCCCCAAGATCCAGTCTCTCCTCCCAGAGAGACTCCCCACCTCCTCCCACTCTCGCAAGGCTAAGAGGGGAGGAGGAGGTCAGGGAGGAGAGGCGGCGGTGCAGCCCGGTGGCAGTCCCTTCGAGCTGGACTTGCGGCAACTCAGTGCCTCCTACCTGGGTCTGGAGGCGCCACTGTATGGTGAGCGGCGTGACAGCGAGGCAGTGGGGGAGAGGGAGAGGGAGAAGGAGGCGCCGGCCACCCTCCTGCCTCATCTGCAGTTTGCCGGGTCTCGGGGGGGAGGAGGTGCAGCAGGTGGAGGTCAGGCGGAGGAGGCGCTGATGGGTGGTGAGGCTGACGGAGGAGGGAAACTACAGACTGAACCCCCAGACCTCCCGCTGTCCTCCTCCACCTCCTCTTCCTCCTCCTCCTCACATCCCTCCCCTCAGCCTGCAGAGCCTGCCTCTCCTCATAGGGGATTGGTTGACACAGAAGAGAGGGGGGCGGAGCCTCTGGAAGACAGCCAATAAGCTTTCGATTGCATCTATCTACCTGTACGTAAATAACACAATAGCTACCTGTTCCCCACCTGTCTGTCTCTACCTGTCTGTCTTTCCCTACCTGTCTGACTGTTTCTACCTGGGGCAGACAGTCTACCTGTCTGTCTCCTCCCCTACCTCACTACCTGCCTACCTGTCTACCTCTCTGCCCCAGTTTTGTCCACATTTATGTCTGACCTACCTCTGTCTGTCTGTCTATCTGTCTTTCTGTTCGGCTCAGCTGCATGTTAACAGCCTCCTGCAGTCCAGCACACAGGCCCATAGCAACAGGACTGATGAGGATGAGGAGGATGATGATGATGATGATGATGATGATGATGATGATGATGATGATGATGATGATGATGAGGATGATGGTGATGATGAGGATGAGGATGAAGATGAGGATGAGGATGAAGATGAGGATGATGAGGATGATGAGGATGATATCCACTCAAAAATAAAGCTTCTTGATAATCAGATTGTGTCTATGTGTCTGGACTGACTTGTCACATCATTTGACTAGAACAAAGCTTGACTGATTGATTTGATTTTTTGATCAGTATAAAGATCAGTGATTGATTTACATCAGTAGACTAGATTAAAGACCAGGGATTGATTTAAATCAGTGGACTAGATTAAAGACCAGGGATTGATTTAAATCAGTAGACTAGATTAAAGGGGCTGCACGGTGGTGTAGTGGTTAGCGCTGTCGCCTCACAGCAAGAGGGTCGCAGGTTCGATTCCAGCTTGCGGCTCTTCTGTGTGGAGTTTGCATGTTCTCCCCGTGTAAGCGTGGGTTTTCTCCGGGTACTCCGGCTTCCTCCCACCATCCAAAGACATGCTGTTTAGGTTAATTGATTACTCTAAATTGCCCGTAGGTGTGGATGTGAGTGTGAATGGTTGTCTGTCTATATGTTGTCTGTCTCTATGTGCCCTGCGATGGACTGGCGACCTGTCCAGGGTGTACCCCGCCTTCGCCCAATGCCAGCTGGGATCGGCTCCAGCCTCCCCGCGACCCCTAACGGGATAAGCGGTTGACGATGGATGGATGGATGGACTAGATTAAAGACCAGGGATTGATTTAAATCAGTGGACTAGATTAAAGACCAGGGATTGATTTAAATCAGTAGACTAGATTAAAGACCAGGGATTGATTTAAATCAGTAGACTAGATTAAAGATCAGGGATTGATTTAAATCAGTAGACTAGATTAAAGACCAGGGATTGATTTAAATCAGTAGACTAGATTAAAGACCAGGGGTTGATTTAAAGTAGACTAGATTAAAGATCAGGGATTGCTTTACATCAGTAGACTAGATTAAAGACCAGGGATTGATTTAAATCAGTAGACTAGATTAAAGACCAGGGCTTGATTTAAATCAGTAGACTAGATTAAAGATCAGGGATTGATTTAAATCAGTAGACTAGATTAAAGACCAGGGGTTGATTTAAATCAGTAGACTAGATTAAAGACCAGGGGTTGATTTAAATCAGTAGACTAGATTAAAGACCAGGGATTGATTTAAATCAGTAGACTAGATTAAAGACCAGGGGTTGATTTAAAGTAGACTAGATTAAAGATCAGGGATTGATTTAAATCAGTAGACTAGATTAAAGACCAGGGGTTGATTTAAATCAGTAGACTAGATTAAAGACCAGGGCTTGATTTAAATCAGTGGACTAGATTAAAGACCAGGGATTGATTTAAATCGGTAGACTAGATTAAAGACCAGGGATTGATTTAAATCGGTAGACTAGATTAAAGACCAGGGATTGATTTAAATCAGTAGACGAGATTAAAGATCAGGGATTTATTTAAATCAGTAGACTACATTTAAGATCAGAACTGATTAATTTATGTCAGTAGACTAAAGATCAGTGATTGATTTACATCAGTAGACTAGATTAAAGATCAGGGATTGATTTAAATGTCGTCTGCAGTGGGCCTCAGGTTCTCGCTGTTGCCGCTCTGCATGCTGGGAAACGTAGTTCCAGTGACAACGCCATTCTGAACCAGGTAAACCTCTCCAGTACGGTCATTGTGTCAGCCAGTCACTGAACCTCAACTAACTGTCTGGCCAATCACAACGCTGTACATACCTCAGCAACAAATTGTAGCCCTGCAAATACCCCGCAGCCAATCAGAGCGCCACACACACTCGCCCAGCCAATCCGATCACAACAACATTCATGATGCTGCTCGCCACTACGCCTGCGCAGACGGTAGACAGCTGATAACTCATCTATTATGCTACTTCGCTAAATAAAAAAATCTTCCAGAAAACGAACCGGAGCCCGCCGCTGGACGTACCGGAGGACCGAGACCCGAAGTAAGGACGCTTCTGTGACCGGTACCGATTGGGATTAGCGGGTAAACGGGGCGGAAGGTGTGCGGGATGTGTCGCTGTGTGTCGGAGCCTGGCTGGCCGTTCGGCGCCTTCAGACAAAGCTCAGCTAACATGCTAACATCTTATTAGCTAGCCAAACACCGAGCGGTAACATCAGCAGAGCGGGTTTATAACCGCACTAATCTGCCCGGTGTTCCGCTCATAACCGTACACACGCCACGATACCCCCTCCCCCGCCCCCAGCACGCGCTCAGACACCAACACGAACGTTATTAATAGTATTAACGACATTTATGTCTTCGGCAAGTAGCCTAGCTTGGTTAGCTAGCCACCTAGCTCATATTTTGCTTTGGCTTGCCCGCCATCTTTTTAAAGCGAGATAAATGGGATGTTTCGTTCGCGTCTAAAACAGCTCCACCTGGGCAGGTAGAGCAGTTAGAGCGGGCTCTTCTCTCTAATCCAGCAGTAAATGAGCGGCTGGGTGTGTCTGGCTGGGGCCCGGGGCGCTGCTGACCGGATTTGTGGACCTTAGTTGGTCGCAGCGGGGTCTGTTAGCAGTTAGCTCACTGGCTAGCCGCTGAACTGCAGCAGCATGCAGGCAGCAGCGGAGCCAGCAGCCGCCGGACACTCATCTTTTGACCCGGCGGGTCTGCTCCGACCCGGGCTGCACGGAGGAGGTGTGACCGGCAGGTAGGAGGCTCGGCCCGGCCCGGCCCGGCCCGGCCCCAGGTAAACAAGGAGTTGAGCTGTTATTCCGCTGTTATACACGGCTGCAGGTTGTACTCCCATTTTTTACTGCAATAAATGTACTAATACCACCGTGTAGAAATACTCACTGTCGAGTAAAAGTCCTGTATTCAGTGTGTGTGTGTGTGTGTGTGTGTGTGTGTGTGTGTGTGATCTATAGCTATATACAATAATATGGATTTGACAGTACTTCATAGTTGTATTTCTGTACAATAGTACTGGTTGTTTAGAATATTGTAGTGTGGAGGTAGCACGGAGGAATAGTTATTTATGAAATGGTGATCAGCATTTATACCAAAGTCTGTTGTAGGGCTGGGACACAAATATATATCTATATAGATATAGATCAGTATTTCCTTCTAGATCTGATCCACCACTCAGCAGGTAGCACCGTTTGTAACAGAACTCCACATTTTACGCTGATCCACAGTCCAGGATCAGATAGACTTCAGATAGATTACAGTCAATAATACTTCATATTTAGTTGTAATAACTGCATCAAGCCTGCGACCCTCTGACATCACCAAACCTTTCTGTTCTTCTTCTGTGGTGCTTTTCCAGTCGTTCTCCACAGCCTCTTTCAGTAGTTGTTTCCTCTTCAGCAGGTAAAATGCTGATCAACAGGGTTCCAGTCTGCAGGTGGACTGGTCCAGTCTAAAACCTTCCTCTTCTTCCCCTGATGAACTCCTCAGTGGTCTCAGGGGGTTTTGGCTCGTTGTCTGGATCTCCTGATCAGTTTGGTTCATCTCTCTTCAAACTGTCAGACTAAATGTTTCTGTAGACCTCTGAGTTCATGTAGCTGCTGCCGTCATATGATCCATCATCAATGAAGATGATCTGTAGTCTGGTTCCAGTCTGTCCTTCCTCCTCTTATTGCTAATGAGTGGTTGTCCTCTCCTGGTGGAGTCTCTGTCCTTGTAGTCTGGTTCCAGTCTGTCCTTCCACTTCTTATTGCTAATGAGTGGTTGTCCTCTCCTGGTGGTCTCTGTCCTTGTAGTCTGGTTCCAGTCTGTCCTTGTAGTCTGGTCCCAGTCTGTCCCTTCCTCTTCTTATTGCTAATGAGTGGTTGTCCTCTCCTGGTGGAGCCTCTGTCCTTGTAGTCTGGTTCCAGTCTGTCCTTCCTCTTTTTATTGCTAATGAGTGGTTGTCCTCTCCTGGTGGAGTCTCTGTCCTTGTAGTCTGGTTCCAGTCTGTCCTTCCTCTTCTTATTGCTAATGAGTGGTTGTCCTCTCCTGGTGGAGTCTCTGTCCTTTAGGTCCTGAAGTCCTCTGTGAACGGTGGATTGGGATTCCTTCACTCCTCCCTCTGGAGGTTGTTGCTGACGTCCCTGACGGCTGTTTTAGGGTTTTTCTTTACAGCTCTCACAGTGTTTCTGTCATCAGCTGCTGATGTTTCCTCGGTCTACCGGTTCACCGTCTGTTGCTCGGTACACCGGTGGTTTCTTTCTTCTTCAGGACGGTCCAGATGGTTGTACCGGCTATGGCCGACGTTGGATCAATGACTCTGATTGATTTCCATCTTCTCTCAGCTTTTCTCCCAGAGACAGCTCTCTGGTCTTCATGTTGGTTTCACCTTTTAACTAGAAATCAGTCTGAACAGGAAAAACCCAAAGCTGAAACTGAGAGGAGACATTCAGCTCTATTTATTGATGAATAATCAATGTAACAGGACTCACCTGGGCAACAGAAACACCTGTCAGTCACATGATCAATAATTTAGTTCAGTAGAAAACTGGGTTCAATCAAACGGTGCTACCTGCTGAGTGGTGGATCAGATCTAGAAGGAAATACCTGAATAGAAGCTGAAATCCTGATCTGTGGTCTCAGGATCATCTGGTGGTGTTTCAGTGATCAGCAGGAATTAAGGAGGTGGACTCGCTGGTCCAGTACTTTAGGAGGGAACTCTGTGTGGGTGTGTGTGTATATATTTTTTATATATAGATACTGTGACGTGAGATGAGATATGGTCTTATATTTTTGGTATCATAATTTAATATCACCACTGTTTCAGTAAAGTCATTTGGTGGACGTCTGACTGTTGTAGCTCTTCTGTTATTTGTGTTTTAGACATCATCATTATATCATTACTGATAATCATTTATCAAAATGTTATTGAGTGAATATTTTCTGAACGTTACGATATCACAGTATGGATATCAATACTGTATTTGATTACATCTGTAGTGCTAAGCTGTAAAAGTAGGTAGACACTTGACAGACAGTCGTGTGTCTCAATGATGGGAGTCCATTAATCTGCTATTTATTATGGGCTGTCATGATGATTAGGTGCTCATCCCTCGTGATGGTGGACTGAGGTTGTGGTCTGATAAACCTGCAGGACTGTAGACGTCACTGTGTCTTCACAGACTGAATGACTGATGGATCAGTGGAGAAAACCATCTGTAGTTTTACAGATGATGAAAACAATCCCAACTTTAACCGTACGGTATGTGATGCCCTGCCACGTCAATAACTACAAGCAGCCTGGTATCATGAGAGCTGACATGGACCCTAACATGGAGGGTGGAGGTCCGATCCACGCCCACCCTTTAATACTTTCTGAGGTTTGTTCTGGTTGATGGATACCGAACGGATATCACGTCACGTTACTCAGACTACCACAGTAAAAGCTGTAACTTCCTTCTACCTCCACAGAGACCCAGAGGAAGCAGAGAAATGATTCTGGTGTTAAAAACTCTGTTTACAAATCATAAAATAAAATTGTGATATATCAGTGAAAGGATTTGTTGTCCCTCTCCTACTAAAATTCACTGCTTTTCTTTATGATGATAGTCAAATATCTCAACTAATATTTTGAATGTCTAAATGATTTATCTATCAATTGATTAAAGAACCTAAAGATAAGATGATAATTATTTCATTGCATTTAACTCTTGAGCACCTGAACCAGATCAAACCTGACTGACACTTTGACCCTCTGAGACCCTCAACAGACCTGTTTTAGTCTTCTTTAGGGGGGCCCAGGTCTTTAGAGGGGTCGAGGGGGTCTTTAGAGGGGTCCTTGGGGTCTTTAGGAGGGTCCTTGGGGTCTTTAGAGGGGTCCAGGGGGTCTTTAGAAGGGTCCAGGGGTCTTTAGGGGGGTCCATGGGGTCTTTAGAGGGGTCAGGGGGGTCCAGGGTGTCTTTAGAGGGGTCCAAGGGGTCTTTAGGGCAGTCCAGCGGTTCTTTAGGGGGGTCCAGGGGGTCTTTAGAGGGGTCCAAGGGGTCTTTAGGGTGGTCCAGGGGGTCTTTAGAGGGGTCCAGGGGGTCTTTAGGGTGGTCCAGGGGGTCTTTAGGGGGGCTGGAACCTGGAGATTGATCACTTTGTCACTCAGCACTGAGTGACAAATGAAGTTAATAAACATGAATGAATGAATTCAAATGAATAGTTGAACTGGTGTATCGTGGTCGATAACATGATGAATCAGTGATCCATGAGAGAGAGAGAGATCTGTTCTCTCTCACTCCTTCTCTCCCTCTGTCCTTCAACCAGTGACGGGGTTATTTGTTTGTTTGTTTGTGTGTTTATTTCAGCTGACTGTACTGTATCGTGGTGGATAGAAGAAGAAGAAGAAGATCTACCTTTATTAGTCCCACAGTGGGGAAATTCAATTTACACTCTGTTTAACTTATACATGGTACATGCACACAAACACACACACACATGCATTAATAGAGAGATGTCAGAGTGAGGGGGCTGCTCCAGACAAGCGCCCCGAGTAGTTGGGGGTTTGGTGCCTTGCTCAGGGGCACCTCGGCAGTGCCCAAGAGGTAAACTGGCACCTCTCCAGCTACCAGTTCACACTCAGTTTTTGGTCCATGTCGGGACTTGAACCGGTGACCCTCCGGTTCCCAAGCCAACTCCCTACAGACTGAGCTACTGCCGCCCCAACAGGAGGGGCGTAACAGGAGGGATCAGTGTCTGGTGTCCATCCTCCTGCTCTGTTATGTCTCAGAAGTTGTTCAGTCTTTTTTGGGTTGATACCGTTTGTTCCACAGATTTGGTGCTAAACATCCATTTTTTTTTACTACTGGTGAAATGATAATAACCATCAGTTGTCCCTCCAGAAAACCACATTCAGACACCAAGACCTGGAGGAACACCACAGAAGAACACCTGGGATCATGTGGAGAGTTCGTCGACTTGTGTACAGTGCTCAGAAAGCCACCCATCCTGGGCTGAACGCTGCAGTAGGTCTGCAGACCACAGCAGGAGGTGATGGTGGTCTGAGGGGGTCTCGGGCCAACTTTAGATCAGTCACTGTTCTCATCCCAGTCTGAAAGCTTTCTAAGTCCACAGGGAGGTGAGATTTACCTCAAGCCTCACCCTGACCACCTGCTACTACTACTACTACTACTGCTACTACTACTACATACTGGTCTCACCTGAAACCAGAGAACCTGATGGATCCATCAGTACCAACCAGGTCAGACTACTACTACTACTACATTCTGGTAACTAGAGACCTAGAGCTTTCTGAAACCTTTACACAACACTTGTGGTTAGTTCTTGCAGAAATCTCCAAAGTTGAAAAAGTTTTTGATCCCCAATCCCAGCAGTTCTTCTTCTGTGGTGTTCCTCCAGGTCTTGGTGTCTGAATGTGGTTTTCTGGAGGGACAACTGATGGTTATTATCATTTCACCAGTAGTAAAAAAAAATGGATGTTTAGCACCAAATCTGTGGAACAAACGGTATCAACCCAAAAAAGACTGAACAACTTCTGAGACATAACAGAGCAGGAGGATGGACACCAGACACTGATCCCTCCTGTTATCCACCACGATACAGTACAGTCAGCTGAAATAAACACACAAACAAACAAACAAATAACCCCGTCACTGGTTGAAGGACAGAGGGAGAGAAGGAGTGAGAGAGAACAGATCTCTCTCTCTCTCAGGAAGTCAGTGTTGTATGATAAACATCTGTCCAGTTGTTTCTAATGGCTTCCCTCTCCCTCCCTCCCTCTCTCTCTCTCCTCTCTCTCTCCCTCCCTCTCTCTCTCCCTCTCTCCCTCTCTCTCCCCCTCCCTCCCTCTCTCCCCCTCTCTCTCCCTTCCTCTCTCCCCCTCTCTCTCTCCCTCCCTCCCTCTCTCCCTCTCCCTCTCTCTCTCCCTCCCTCCCTCTCTCTCCCTCTCTCTCTCCCTCCCTCTCTCTCTCTCCCTCCCTCTCTCTCTCCCTCCCTCCCTCTCTCTCTCCCTCTCTCTCTCCTCCCTCTCTCTCTCCCCCTCTCTCTCTCCCTCCCTCCTCTCTCTCTCTCCCTCTCTCTCTCCCCCTCTCTCTCCCTCCCTCTCTCTCTCCTCCCTCTCTCTCTCTCCCTCTCTCTCCCTCCCTCCCTCTCTCTCTCCCTCTCTCTCTCCCTCCCTCTCTCTCTCCCTCCCTCCCTCTCTCCCTCCCTCAGGTAGTGAGATGTTGTCTGATTGGAGGAAACACTGATCTGAAGCGTCGTCACCATCAACACCTGAACTGAACACCCCCTCCCCCTTCCCCCCGACCACAGAGGGACTTTGTTTTTTTACATTTAGGTCAGACTGCCGTCCCACAGTGCATTGCTGCCTCACCGTCGTCCACCATGTCAGACGCCCCTGAGGCTGCACCCCCGAGCCCCCCTACCCTCACCAACCCAGCCCCCCCTGAGGTCACTAACCCCACCAAACCTGGCAGGTAGGACCGCTGCATCTCCGCCACTGTTCCACTGAGGACCCCGTGGTAGACTGGTAGACCCGATGCTGAGGACCCCGTGGTAGACTGGTAGACCTGATGCTGAGGACCCCGTGGTAGACTGGTAGACTCGATGCTGAGGACCCCGTGGTAGACTGGTAGACTCGATGCTGAGGACCCCGTGTTAGACTGGTAGACCCGATGCTGAGGACCCCGTGGTAGACTGGTAGACCTGATGCTGAGGACCCCGTGGTAGACTGGTAGACCCGATGCTGAGGACCCCGTGGTAGACTGGTAGACCTGATGCTGAGGACCCCGTGGTAGACTGGTAGACTCGATGCTGAGGACCCCGTGGTAGACTGGTAGACCTGATGCTGAGGACCCCGTGGTAGACTGGTAGACCCGATGCTGAGGACCCCGTGGTAGACTGGTAGACCTGATGCTGAGGACCCAGTGGTAGACTGGTAGACTCGATGCTGAGGACCCCGTGGTAGACTGGTAGACTCGATGCTGAGGACCCCGTGGTAGACTGGTAGACTCGATGCTGAGGACCCCGTGGTAGACTGGTAGACTCGATGCTGAGGACCCAGTGGTAGACTGGTAGACTCGATGCTGAGGACCCCGTGGTAGACTGGTAGACTCGATGCTGAGGACCCAGTGGTAGACTGGTAGACTCGATGCTGAGGACCCAGTGGTAGACTGGTAGACCCGATGCTGAGGACCCCGTGGTAGACTGGTAGACCTGATGCTGAGGACCCAGTGGTAGACTGGTAGACTCGATGCTGAGGACCCAGTGGTAGACTGGTAGACTCGATGCTGAGGACCCCGTGGTAGACTGGTAGACTCGATGCTGAGGACCCAGTGGTAGACTGGTAGACTCGATGCTGAGGACCCCGTGTTAGACTGGTAGACCCGATGCTGAGGACCCCGTGTTAGACTGGTAGACCCGATGCTGAGGACCCCGTGGTAGACTGGTAGACCTGATGCTGAGGACCCCGTGGTAGACTGGTAGACTCGATGCTGAGGACCCCGTGGTAGACTGGTAGACTCGATGCTGAGGACCCCGTGGTAGACTGGTAGACTCGATGCTGAGGACCCAGTGGTAGACTGGTAGACTCGATGCTGAGGACCCCGTGTTAGACTGGTAGACCCGATGCTGAGGACCCCGTGGTAGACTGGTAGACCTGATGCTGAGGACCCAGTGGTAGACTGGTAGACTCGATGCTGAGGACCCCGTGGTAGACTGGTAGACTCGATGCTGAGGACCCCGTGGTAGACTGGTAGACCCGATGCTGAGGACCCCGTGGTAGACTGGTAGACCTGATGCTGAGGACCCAGTGGTAGACTGGTAGACTCGATGCTGAGGACCCCGTGGTAGACTGGTAGACTCGATGCTGAGGACCCAGTGGTAGACTGGTAGACCTGATGCTGAGGACCCAGTGGTAGACTGGTAGACCTGATGCTGAGGACCCAGCCGTAGACTGGTAGACCTGATGCTGAGGACCCAATGGTAGACCTGATGCTGAGGACCCCGCCGTAGACTGGTAGACCTGATGCTGAGGACCCAGCCGTAGACTGGTAGACCTGATGCTGAGGACCCAGCCGTAGACTGGTAGACCTGATGCTGAGGACCCCGTGGTAGACTGGTAGACTCGATGCTGAGGACCCAGTGGTAGACTGGTAGACTCGATGCTGAGGACCCAGTGGTAGACTGGTAGACCTGATGCTGAGGACCCAGCCGTAGACTGGTAGACCTGATGCTGAGGACCCCGCCGTAGACTGGTAGACCTGATGCTGAGGACCCAATGGTAGACCTGATGCTGAGGACCCAGTGGTAGACTGGTAGACCTGATGCTGAGGACCCAGCCGTAGACTGGTAGACCTGATGCTGAGGACCCCGCCGTAGACTGGTAGACCTGATGCTGTGCTCTGTGTGTGTCTGTGTCCATCAGGAAGACCAACCAGCTGCAGTACATGCAGAACGTGGTGGTAAAGACTCTGTGGAAGCATCAGTTCGCCTGGCCCTTCTACCAGCCGGTGGACGCCATCAAGCTCTGCCTGGCGGTAAGTAACCACCGTCTGCTCAACTACTGCTAGCTCATATCAGCAGAATGGGAAGACATTAGAGTGGACACCATCTCCTGTTCCTGGTTCTGTCCTGGTTCTGTCCTGGTTCTGTCCTGGTTCTGTCCTGTCACTATACTGAGGATGTACTGAGATTTATAGTGATTCCTGTTAACTTAAAAGGGACTTTAACTATAAACCTCTCAATGAATCCAGTAACATGTCTGATTTTCAGCAGGTCTGTAGTCAGAGATCCTGAAGTCAAATCTATCAGGATCATTGTCAGGAATTATTGATTACAGTTTTTATCAAAGAATAAAGACGTTTCCCTCACAGATTAGTGGGATTTTCTTTTTAATTTATCAGGGTCATGTAATGTTTTATCCTCTGCTGAATGTAATCCATCAGTCTGATTTCCATAGATGGATTCTGTAGATCCAGTTCCCTTTGTTAACACCTTATTTTGAAAAGCGGCCGTAGTCCCAGGTGTCTACTTCCTCTAACTCCTCCAAGGTGGTCTCTAGCTCTCCGTCAGCTCCGTTCTCTTTATCCATCCATGGTCAGCTCCATCGGGGCCGTCTGAATGCATTTAACATAAATGTCAGTATATGGAGCTCTACAGTCGTAGCGTCGGCCCGTCGGACCACGGAGACGAGAGCGACGGCCGGCCGGACCGCACGTTACCGCCGTACGATGACGTTTCCCGTACGATGACGTTTCCCGTCCGTGACGGAGTTAGCGTGCAGCTTTAGCTGTGATGTCTAGCTCTGCTTTTCCAGTGTTTCCCTCCTTTACTGGATGTGTAGTGTTTACCAGGCTGGATTTAACATGGAGGGTGGAGGTCGGATCCACGCCCACCCTCCACCCTTTAATACTTTCTGAGGTTTGTTTTGGTCGACGGATACCGAACGGATATGACGTCACGTTACTCAGACTACCACAATAAAAGCCCTAACTTCCTTCTACCTCCACACAGACTCAGAGGAAGCAGAGAAATGATTCTGGTGTTTGTGGTCTCTTTTCTTCTTCCCTGGTTCACCACACAGCAGCATAAAGCTGCTACTGCAGCTACAAAAGGCAGAAATCCTCCAAATGCAACACTTGTTGGAGATTAAAGTTTTGGGACTCAATGTTTAAGAGACTCTGTGTTTAAGAGACTCGGCGTTTAAGAGACTTGGCGTGTAAGAGACTTGCCGTTAAGGAGACGAGAGGCGTTTAAAGGCGATTAAAGTTTTCTATGAACACACGTGATGGAGGCAGTCGTCTCATATGTCTACGCAGGAAAAACCCTGACTACAGATATACTGCAATGTAATATAAAATAATATAAATTGTAATATAATATAAAATTGATGTAGTGTGGCATTTTGTTCTCCCCATGTTAGTGTGGGTTTTCTCCGGGTGCTCTGGTTTCCTCCCAACGTTCAAAGACTGTCCAGGTTCATTGCAGCTAGTGGCCCCCCACCCTCCCTAACAGGATAGACTGTATGCTATAATCTGTAATATATGATTCTGACTTCAGTTTGGTGTCCGTCAAACTATGTGTTACTGCTGTTCTAGAGTCTCTGTTATCTTTTCACTTAAGCTAAGCTAACAGTGTCCATGTTTCCAGGACTACCACAAGGTGATCAAGAACCCGATGGACATGGGAACCATCAAGAAACGTCTGGAGAACAATTATTACTGGAGCGCCAGTGAGGCCATGCAGGACTTCAACACCATGTTCACCAACTGTTACATCTACAACAAGGTAGTACTAATAGTACTAGTAGGAGAAGTAGTAGTTTACTGATACCTGCAGCTGGGGACGTCACAGTACCAGAAACCTAGTAGTAATGCCAGTTCAGTACCACGGTAAGTTATACGGTTAGGTTAAACTGGTTATACTGGTTTCTGTGAGGAGGTTAAACTGGTCACACTGTTTTTTATTCAGAAGTTGAAGCTGTTAGCTCCATGATTTGTGTTGCTAACGGTAAACGCTAACCATCTGACCTGCCAGTTTCAATACAGATTTGTCATTTCGTGCAGCGTTAAATTCCGTTGTCCCGGGACAACGTTAGTCTCAAGCCCTGACGATACCGGCGATACTGTAGAAAAAGTATGTTTTCAGGATTATGATACTGATTTGGTTCTAAAGCATGGGTTGTGGTGACGTCCCTACCTGCAGCCCCAGGTGTGAATGATGTGTGTGAAGAAGGCGGGGTGTCATGGCTGCCACTGGTTTGTGTTTCAGCCCACAGACGACATCGTCCTCATGGCTCAGGCTCTGGAGAAGATCTTCCTGCAGAAAGTTGCTCAAATGCCTCAAGAAGAAGTTGCTTTGCTGCCTCCAGCTCCCAAAGGAAAGACAAAGAGCAAACAGCCCACCGCCGCTACTACAGGTCAGTACTGCAGTACTTCTTTGCTACTACAACAGGTACATAATACAGTACTACTGCACTACTAATAATGCTGCTTTAGGTAAAGAAATGTTGCAGCGGGGGAGCATGTTAAAGAGACTCAACGTTTAAGAGACTCAACGTTTAAGAGACTCAACGTTTAAGAGACTTGGCCTTTAAGAGACTCAACGTTTAAGAGACTCTGCGTTTAAGAGACTCTGCGTTTAAGAGACTCTGCGTTTAAGAGACTCGGCGTTTTAAGAGACTCAACGTTTTAAGAGACTCAACGTTTAAGAGTCTCGGCCTTTAAGAGACTCGGCCTTTAAGAGACTCGGCGCGTAAGAGACGTGGCGTTTAAGAGACTCGGCCTTTAAGAGACTCGGCCTTTAAGAGACTCGGCGCGTAAGAGACTCGGCGCGTAAGAGACGTGGCGTTTAAGAGACTCAACGTTTAAGAGACTCTGCGTTTAAGAGACTCTGCGTTTAAGAGACTCTGCGTTTAAGAGACTCGGCCTTTAAGAGACTCGGCCTTTAAGAGACTCGGCCTTTAAGAGACTCGGCCTTTAAGAGACTCGGCCTTTAAGAGACTCTGCGTTTAAGAGACTCTGCGTTTAAGAGACTCAACGTTTAAGAGTCTCGGCCTTTAAGAGACTCGGCCTTTAAGAGACGTGGCGCGTAAGAGACGTGGCGTTTAAGAGACTCGCCGTTTAAGAGACTCGGCGCGTAAGAGACGTGGCGTTTAAGAGACTCGCCGTTTAAGAGACTCAACGTTTAAGAGACTCTGCGTTTAAGAGACTCAACGTTTAAGAGACTCAACGTTTAAGAGACTCTGCGTTTAAGAGACTCTGCGTTTAAGAGACTCTGCGTTTAAGAGACTCTGCGTTTAAGAGACTCTGCGTTTAAGAGACTCTGCGTTTAAGAGACTCAATGTTTAAGAGACTGTGCATTAAAGAGAGGCAGCGTGTGAGGGAACTCATTAAGGAGACGCGGCGTGTAAGAGACACGCCATTAAAAAGTACCATCAGTATCGCTAACAGTACCGCTAACAGTCTAACGGTACCATCAGTAGCGCTAACAGTGCCATCATTACCGCTAACAGTCTAACGGTACCATCAGTAGCGCTAACAGTGCCATCATTACCGCTAACAGTACCATCAGTAGCGCTAACAGTACCATCAGTACCGCTAAAAGTACCGTAATTTCCGCGAACAGTACCATCAGTACCTCTAACAGTACAGCTAACACTCTAACAGTACCATCAGTACCGCTAACAGTCTAACAGTACAGCTAACAGTACCATCAGTACCGCTAACAGTACCATCAGTACCGCTAACAGACTAACAGTACCATCAGTACCGCTAACAGTACCATCAGTACCGCTAACAGTACCATCAGTACCGCTAACAGTACCATCAATAATGCTAACAGTGTAACAATTCCATCAGTAACGCTAACAGTCTCACAATTCCATCAGTACCGCTAAACAGTACCATCAGTAATGCTAACAGTGTAACAATTCCATCAGTACCGCCAACAGTACCATCAGCACCACTAACAGCCTAACAGTACCATCAATACCGCTAACAATACCATCAGTACCACTAACAGTACCACGTTGTCTCTCTTTCTCTCAGTGAGTCAGCAGGCAGAGTCTTCAGCCTCCCCTCCTCCTTCCTACCCGTCTCCCTCCCCCTCTCAGACACCTGTCATCTCAGCCACACCCACACCTGTCCAGACCACGCCCCCTGTCTCTGCTCCACAGCCCCCGGCAACCATGATGCCGTCTGCACAGCCCGTCGTCAAGGTAACAGACATGTGGTGTAGGACAGCATCACATGACCCAAAATGTAAAAGAACAACAAAAAACAACTGAACAGTGTGTCTACCTGTTTACCTGTCTCTATGTCCACCAGTCTACCTGTCTGTGTGTCCATCTGTGTCTCTCTCTCTTCATTAACCTGTCTGTCTCTCTCTTGATTAACCTGTCTCTCTCTCTATTATTCCCGTCTGTCTCTCTCTTCATTAACCTGTCTCTCTCTCTCTCTCCTCTCTCCATTTCCCATCTGTCTCTCTCTCTCATTAACCCGTCTGCTCTCTCTCCATTAACCCGTCTCTCTCTCCATTAACCCGTCTGTCTCTCTCTCCATTAACCTGTCTCTCTCTCTCCATTAACCTGTCTCTCTCTCTCTCTTCTTTATCCTGTCTCTCTCTCTCTCCATTAACCCGTCTGTCTCTCTCTTCATTAACCCATCTGTCTCTCTCTTCATTAACCTGTCTGTCTCTCTCTTCATTAACCCGTCTCTCTCTCTCTGTCCATTAATCCGTCTGTCTCTCTCTCCGTTAACCCGTCTGTCTCTCTCTCTCTCTCCGTTAACCCGTCTTTCTCTCTCTCCGTTAACCCGTCTGTCTCTCTCTCCGTTAACCCGTCTGTCTCTCCATTTACCCGTCTGTCTCTCTCTCCATTAACCCGTCTCTCTCTCCATTAACCTGTCTCTCTCTCTCTCCATTAACCTGTCTCTCTCTCTCTCTCTCTTCATTATCCTGTCTCTCTCTCTCTCTCCATTAACCCGTCTGTCTCTCTCTTCATTAACCCATCTGTCTCTCTCTTCATTAACCTGTCTGTCTCTCTCTTCATTAACCCGTCTCTCTCTCTCTCCATTAATCCGTCTGTCTCTCTCTCCGTTAACCCGTCTGTCTCTCTCTTCGTTAACTCGTCTCTCTTTCCGTTAACCCGTCTGTCTCTCTCTCCATTAACCTGTCTGTCTCTCTCTCCATTAACCTGTCTGTCTCTCTCTCTGTTAACCCGTCTGTCTCTCTCTTCGTTAACTTGTCTCTCTTTCTCTCTTTCCGTTAACCGTCTGTCTCTCTCTCCATTAACCTGTCTCTCTCTCTCTCCATTAACCTGTCTGTCTCTCTCTCTGTTAACCCGTCTGTCTCTCTCTTCGTTAACTTGTCTCTCTTTCTCTCTCTCCGTTAACCCGTCTGTCTCTCTCTCCATTAACCTGTCTCTCTCTCTCTCCATTAACCTGTCTGTCTCTCTCTCTGTTAACCCGTCTGTCTCTCTCTTCGTTAACTTGTCTCTCTTTCTCTCTCTCCGTTACCGTCTGTCTCTCTCTCCATTAACCTGTCTCTCTCTCTCTCATTAACCTTTTTTTTTTCTCTCTCTCTCTCCATTAACCCGTCTCTCTCTCCATTACCTGTCTCTCTCTCTCTCTAACCTGTCTCTCTCTCTCTCTCATCATTATCCTGTCTCTCTCTCTCTCCATTAACCCGTCTGTCTCTCTCTTCATTAACCCATCTGTCTCTCTCTTCATTAACCTGTCTGTCTCTCTCTTCATTAACCCGTCTCTCTCTCTCTGTCCATTAATCCGTCTGTCTCTCTCTCCGTTAACCCGTCTGTCTCTCTCTTCGTTAACTCGTCTCTCTTTCCGTTAACCCGTCTGTCTCTCTCTCCATTAACCTGTCTGTCTCTCTCTTTTCTTTCTCTCTTTCTCTTTCCGTTCCTCTGTCTCTCTCTCCATTCCTGTCTCTCTCTCTCCTTCGCTGTTCTCTCTCTGTTCCCGTCTGTCTCTCTCTTTTCTTGTCTCTCTTTCTCTTCTCCGTTCCCGTCTGTCTCTCTCTCCATTCCTGTCTCTCTCTCTCTCCATTCCTGTCTTCTCTCTCTCTGTAACCCCTCTCTCTCTCACCTCTCTACTCCCCCCACCCCCCCCGTCTGTCTCTCTCTCCATTAACCTGTCTGTCTCTCTCTCTGTACCGTTCTCTCTCTTCGTTAACTTGTCTCTCTTTCTCTCTTTCCGTTAACCGTCTGTCTCTCTCTCCATTAACCTGTCTCTCTCTCTCTTTCTCTCTCTCTCTCTCCTCCTCTCTCTTTCCCTCCTTCTGTCTCTCTCTCTTCCTTCTCTCTCTTGACTTCCTTTCTGTTCTCTCTCCATTACTTCTTCTCTCTCTCTTTAACCTTCTGTCTCTCTCTCTCTTTAACTTGTCTCTCTTTCTCTCTCTCCGTTCCCGTCTTCTCTCTCTTCTTCTCTCTCTCCTTCGTCTCTCTCTTTCTTCTCTCTCTCTCTTTCCTCTTCTCTCTCTTTCTTCTTCTCTCTCTCTTCCTGTCTGTCTCTCTCTTTTCCCTTGTCTCTCTCTTATTTTCTTTCCTTCCGTCTCTCTCCTCTGCCCTATCCCTCTCTCTCTCTCTCCTATCTCTCTCTCTCTCTCTCCCCTCTTCTCCCTTCGCTGTCTCTCTCTCCATTAACCTGTCTCTCTCTCTCTCTATTAACCTGTCTGTCTCTCTCTCTGTTAACCCGTCTGTCTCTCTCTTCGTTAACTTGTCTCTCTTTCTCTCTCTCCGTTAACCCGTCTGTCTCTCTCTCCATTAACCTGTCTCTCTCTCTCTCCATTAACCTGTCTGTCTCTCTCTCTGTTAACCCGTCTGTCTCTCTCTCCATTAACCCGTCTCTCTTTTCATTATCCTGTCTCTCTCTCTCTCCATTAACCCGTCTGTCTCTCTCTTCATTAACCCATCTGTCTCTCTCTTCATTAACCCGTCTCTCTCTCTCTCTGTCCATTAATCCGTCTGTCTCTCTCTCCGTTAACCCGTCTGTCTCTCTCTTCGTTAACTCGTCTCTCTTTCCGTTAACCCGTCTGTCTCTCTCTCCATTAACCTGTCTGTCTCTCTCTCTGTTAACCCGTCTGTCTCTCTCTTCGTTAACTTGTCTCTCTTTCTCTCTTTCCGTTAACCGTCTGTCTCTCTCTCCATTAACCTGTCTCTCTCTCTCTCCATTAACCTGTCTGTCTCTCTCTCTGTTAACCCGTCTGTCTCTCTCTTCGTTAACTTGTCTCTCTTTCTCTCTCTCCGTTAACCCCTCTGTCTCTCTCTCCATTAACCTGTCTCTCTCTCTCTCCATTAACCTGTCTGTCTCTCCATTAACCCGTCTGTCTCTCTAACAGAAGAAAGGTGTGAAGAGGAAAGCCGACACCACCACTCCCACCACGTCGGCCATCTCTGCCAGCCGAGCAGACTCTCCATCTGCTCAGGACACCAAACCGGCCAAACTTGGCCTGTCTCGCCGTGAGGCTGCAGCACGACCCGCCAAGACCCGCAGGGAGACGGTGGAGGAGGTGGCTGGAGGCGAGGTGGGAGGTGGCGGAGGTGGAGCCGGGAGGAGTAAGGGCGGTAAGCTGGGCGAGCAGATGAGGCACTGTGATGCCATTCTGAAGGAGATGCTGTCAAAGAAACACGCCGCCTACGCCTGGCCCTTCTACAAGCCGGTGGACGCCGAGGCGCTGGAGCTGCACGACTACCACGACATCATCAAACACCCCATGGACCTCAGCACTGTCCGGGTAACGTCCACATGACCCGCCACATACCGAGCACACACCCACTGTAGTTCTCTGCCTTTCTCAGAGCTCTGATGGCGTTCGCCAGCGGTTCTCAAACATGTCGAGTCTGTCCATCCCCTTACGAGGTGGATGTGTTCAGCAGGCAAATATTTCACAGTAATCTGTGCTTAGATTGCTGCTCGACGAGCCGTCAAGAGGAAACAGAAAGAACTATGGATGGAAGCAGTAGCAGAGTTTCATTAAATGAAAAACACGTCATGAATTTACCAAAACATTATGATTAGTAACTTTTGACTTTTAGACAGAGGACTGAGGCAGTAATGGAGGTTGGAGCGTTGTGTTGCTTGCTGTATTTGTGTAAGTTATTAATGATAATAATGATTATAGAAACTTCCTGTTTTTTTGGGGGAAAAGCATTTTTCGCTGCCATGTCACAGCTACATAGTTTACTAGAACAGGAATCTACAGATAACGTTTCATCACAAAGTCCTTAAGATGGTACTGATCAAGTTTGAAGTGGATCAGGTTAAATCTCTAGGAGGAGTTTAAGATACAGTGCCTACAAATTGTAAAAAGTGGCCAACTTCCTGTCGGGTTTGGGGGATAACTTCAATTGCATTGATTGTGTGTCTGAATGTGTTGCATCTACCTGCCAAATCTCATACATCTAGGTGAAACATGTCACCAGTGAAATCAGCAGGGGGTGCTACCGAGCCAATTTCCTCCACCCGACCGTGGAACCCACGTCAAAATCCCATTTCACGCACTTCTGACAAGTGTGCCAATTTTCAAAACTTTTTGAATAGCCCAAGTACCTCGTTTTTTCGCTCAAAGACGCGCTTCAATAATAATAATAATAATAATAATAATAATAATAATGATAATAATTAAAGCTGCCAGCAGCGATGAACGGGCCCTCGCACCTTCCTGCACGTCGGCGGTCCTGGCGGGACGCCGGTCAACACGCTCGTACATCTCAGTGACCATAGAACACGCAAGTTAGACGTTATTTCATGTGGACTGAGCGGTACAGGAAATTAGGTTTTGTAATTCTTTCACCACTTCCTGTGTCCACCATGTGGCGCTACAGATCTCACACTAAACCTACATGATGGTTGTCGTTATCAAGTGTAGATGTCACAATGTAAATCTCATGTGAATCTGCCTATTGTTGTCTCAGAAGGCTGATTTCCTGTCACCAGACGGTGGCGCTATGACGGCGAGCCAAAATCTGCATGTGGACTTTTATCAGACATGATAAATCTGGAGCAGATTGGTTCATGCATGGCAAAGTTACAGCAACTTCCTGTTTTCTGGCGAAAAGCATTTTTTGGTGCTATGCCATGGCCACATGGTTTACTAGAACAGGAATCTACGAATAACTTTTAATCATAAAGTCCTTAAGGTGGTGCTGACCAAGTTGAAGTGGATCGGGTTAAATCTCCACAAGGAGTTCGTTAACGTACGCTGCCTGGAAATGGACAAAAATACACCAAGGAAATCACACAAAATTCAAAATGGCTGACTTCCTGTTGGGTTTAGAGCATGGCTCCAAGAGACTTTTTTTTAAGTCTGGAGATGATATGTGTGCCTCCCAAATTTCATCCATCTAGGTGAAACGTACTGCAGGGGCTGCTTCGTTGAAACTTTCTAGGGGACGCTATATAGCCCCCTTACCACACCTAAGCTCGAAACCCATTCTGTTAACACAGCGTTGCTTTAACGAGTGTGCCAAGTTTCAGTCGCTTCTAAGCAGGCCTAGCCTCTCAAAAACAACTTCCTGTTTCATGGCGAACAAAACGTTGCCACGGCAACACTATTTTACGTACACTCAAAACCTTCGCTGTCGGTCATCATGATCATCTCGCCATGTCTGTGACCAGATTTGAGGTGGATGTGGTTAATCTGCTCAGAGCAGTATGCCATAACGAAGCAGCTGTTACTTCCTGCTGCCACTAGGTGGAGCTATCAGTGTGAGTCATAGATGCAGTGTAGATGTCTTCAGGCCTGGACGCTCATCAAACCTGTGACATTTGTTAAAGATCTGACCATCTGGAGTGGACTGACAACAGTTTATATTTTAATGGCGACTCATCAAAATTCGCCATGACGCCACGGCGCCGCCCTTCGGCGTAGCCTCAGTCTTCATAGCAGAGCTTCATCAACATCTTCAGGCTTATCTGGCCTATTTGACGTGGATCTCAGTAATATGTGAGGCACAGTACATCAACATGAAAACATGACCCTTCCTGTTGCCAGGAGGTGGCGCTACGACGGTCAGCCCAAATTTGCTTGTGGATGTCGTCAGGCGTGGACTTTTATCGGACATGAGCGATATGGAGCAGTTTGGTTAATGTACCACAAAGTTCCAGCCACTTCCTGTTCTTCTGGCCCACGCCGTTTGATAAGGTTGTGACTTCCTGTTGGGTTAGAAGGATGTGTCACATCTACCTGCCAAATTTCATACATTCACACAGCTGAAAGCCGGCGCTGCTGAAATCAATATCGTAAGTATGTGTAAGTAAATGACTTCAGGTCCTTCTAGTGACACGTGAATAATAATACTAATAATAATAATGATAATAATAATAAGAGAGAGGAGGGAAGAGCAGGAGGAAGGTCATGTTTCTGTCAGTTATTATTATTATTATTATTATTAATAATAACAATAGAGAGCAGGGAAGAGGAGGAGGAAGGTGATGTTTCTGTCAGTTAATAATATCATTAATATTAATAATAATAAAAAAAGAGAGGGGGGAGGAGGAGGAGGAAGGTATTTTTTATAATAATAATGATAATAATAATAGAGAGGAGGGAAGAGCAGGAGGAAGGTCATGTTTCTGTCAGTTATTATTATCATTATTATTATTATTATTATTATTAATAATAATAATGATAATAATAATAGAGAGGAGGGAAGAGCAGGAGGAAGGTCATGTTTCTGTCAGTTATTATTATCATTATTATTATTAATAATAACAATAGAGAGCAGGGAAGAGCAGGAGGAAGGTCATGTTTCTGTCAGTTATTATTATTATTATTATTATTATTAATAATAATAATGATAATAATAATAGAGAGAGGAGGGAAGAGCAGGAGGAAGGTCATGTTTCTGTCAGTTTATTATTATTATTATTATTAATAATAACAATAGAGAGGAGGGAAGAGCAGGAGGAAGGTCATGTTTCTGTCAGTTATTATTATCATTATTATTATTAATAATAACAATAGAGAGCAGGGAAGAGCAGGAGGAAGGTCATGTTTCTGTCAGTTATTATTATCATTATTATTATTATTATTATTAATAATAATAATAGAGAGGAGGGAAGAGCAGGGGGAAGGTCATGTTTCTGTCAGTTATTATTATCATTATTATTATTAATAATAACAATAGAGAGGAGGGAAGAGCAGGAGGAAGGTCATGTTTCTGTCAGTTATTATTATTATTATTATTATTAATAATAACAATAGAGAGGAGGGAAGAGCAGGAGGAAGGTCATGTTTCTGTCAGTTATTATTATCATTATTATTATTATTATTATTAATAATAATAATAGAGAGGAGGGAAGAGCAGGAGGAAGGTCATGTTTCTTATATATATATATTAATAATAATAAAATAAAAAGGAAAAAGAAGAAAAAAATTTTAAAAAAAAAAAAAAAAAAAAGGGGGAGAAAAGTCAGTTCTTATTATTATCATTATTATTATTATTATTATTAATAATAATAATAATAGAGAGGAGGGAAGAGCAGGAGGAAGGTCATGTTTCTGTCAGTTATTATTATTATTATTAATAATAATAATAATAATAGAGAGGAGGGAAGAGCAGGAGGAAGGTCATGTTTCTGTCAGTTATTAATAATAACTAGAAAAGCACTGGGAGAGCTCAGACCTCCGCCAAGCTCCAGAGTTTCCCTCCATACTGTGATTCACTCTAAAATAAAAGTCCTACATTTTTTAAACATAATTTTATATCAGTGGCAAACATAGAACATATATACAAGACACAACATAAAACTCACAATACAGTAGGCCAGAATGGAAGAGTACCCCCATTTGTGATATAAATTGCTATGAAATCCTCCATCTGGATCAGATCTGGATCAGCCTTTGGGATCTGATAGAAGTCCACATTGTAAATCCCTGAGTCAGATTTCATGAGCTTTGGGCAACAATTACCAGAGATACTGAGAAACTATTTATTGGGTCCCATTTACCCCAATGTTAACGAAGACTTCAAAGTGATCCAGAATCCAGGACTTCTGCCGGATCACCCCCAAAATTAAATCAGTTCTTCTTTTTCACATCTTCGACACACCCTGAAGATTTCATCAAAATCCGTCCATAAGTTTCTGAGTTATCTTGAACACAGACAGACAGATAAAGGATAAACCTCCTTGGTGGAGGGAACAATGAGAAAGTCAGTGTTAATGAATGAAGCTTGGTCGTGCTTCTCTACTGTGGATCTGTTTCCTGTCATACCTCTGTGCCCTACTAGGGGGCGCACCCCACAGTTTGAGAACCGCTGGACTACACAAACAGTCTTTTCTTTTATAGAGAATTCAATCAAAATTATGTATTTATTCATCTATTTATTTTAGCGATGTTAATTATGAATCATTTCACAGATATTAAGAGTTTGAACCGATTAATGCTATTGGTTAAACAGTTAAAAGAAATATTAAAAATGAAATAAAAAGCTGATCAAAACTTGGTGGAGCGGCTTGCCAGCCTCTTTCCAAATGTCTGCATTTATACATTCAACCTGTTTGTCTACAAGATGTTTACTAGGGGTGGGCACGGTTCGGGTAAAAAACCGAACCGTTCGGTTCGCCATTCATGGTTTGGTTTGTGTCTGTAACGTTCGGTTCATCTGAAACTGGTTATGAGGCTGATTGCATATTTTCGTTGTGTTTACTGTCCCACTAGAAATCAAGGCCTGTGGAAAGAGGCTGGGACACGGTGGAACTGAAGCTGAGGTCGTGCGTTGTGATTGGCTCAATTTCGGCGAGGGTGGACCAGATTTTACTGAGCATGTCTCTCAACACCACCACTGTGTTCACACTACCACAGTTATTAACTCTCCACCACACGTTAGCTCAGTGGCTAACGGCGAAGAGTAGCAGTAGACTGTTTGATGTTTGGTTTTTTTTTTTTGTAATAATGTAATTTTTTTTTTTTTGTTTTTTTTTTTAAAAGGGAAATTTGTAGTCTGACTGTTTAGGTTAGTTTGTCATGTATCTCAGTAGTTAACTAAAGCTGGCAGTAGGCTCTGTAGTCTGACTGTTAGGTTAGTTTGTCATGTATCTCAGTAGTAAACTAAAGCTGGCAGTAAACTCTGTAGTCTGACTGTTAGGTTAGTTTGTCATGTATCTCAGTAGTAAACTAAAGCTGGCAGTAGGCTCTGTAGTCTGACTGTTAGGTTAGTTTGTCATGTATCTCAGTAGTAAACTAAAGCTGGCAGTAGACTCTGTAGTCTGACTGTTAGGTTAGTTTGTCATGTATCTCAGTAGTAAACTAAAGCTGGCAGTAGACTCTGTAGTCTGACTGTTAGTTTAGTTTGTCATGTATCTCAGTAGTAAACTAAAGCTGGCAGTAGACTCTGTAGTCTGACTGTTAGGTTAGTTTGTCATGTATCTCAATAGTAAACTAAAGCTGGCAGTAGGCTCTGTAGTCTGTTTAGGTTAGTTTGTCATGTATCTCAGTAGTAAACTAAAGCTGGCAGTAGGCTCTGTAGTCTGTTTAGGATAGTTTGTCATGTATCTCAGTAGTAAACTAAAGCTGGCAGTAGGCTCTGTAGTCTGACTGTTTAGGTTAGTTTGTCATGTATCTCAGTAGTAAACTAAAGCTGGCAGTAGGCTCTGTAGTCTGTTTAGGTTAGTTTGTCATGTATCTCAGTAGTAAACTAAAGCTGGCAGTAGGCTCTGTAGTCTGACTGTTAGGTTAGTTTGTCATGTATCTCAGTAGTAAACTAAAGCTGGCAGTAGGCTCTGTAGTCTGACTGTTTAGGTTAGTTTGTCATGTATCTTAGTAGTAAACTAAAGCTGGCAGTAGACTCTGTAGTCTGACTGTTAGGTTAGTTTGTCAAGAGAAAAAAGGGATGTATCTCAGTAGTAAACTAAAGTGGAGTAGGCTCTGTAGTCTCACTCTTAGGTTAGTTTGTCATGTATCTCAGTAGTAAACTAAAGCTGGAGTAGACTCTGTAGTCTGACTGTTTAGGTTAGTTTCCTGTATCTCAGTAGTAAACTAAAGCTGACAGTAGACTCTGTAGTCTGACTGTTTAGGTTAGTTTGTCATGTATCTCAGTAGTAAACTAAAGCTGGCAGTAGGCTCTGTAGTCTGTTTAGGTTAGTTTGTCATGTATCTCAGTAGTAAACTAAAGCTGGCAGTAGGCTCTGTAGTCTGTTTAGGTTAGTTTGTCATGTATCTCAGTAGTAAACTAAAGCTGGCAGTAGGCTCTGTAGTCTGACTGTTAGGTTAGTTTGTCATGTATCTTAGTAGTAAACTAAAGCTGGCAGTAGACTCTGTAGTCTGACTGTTTAGGTTAGTTTGTCATGTATCTCAGTAGTAAACTAAAGCTGGCAGTAGGCTCTGTAGTCTATTTAGGTTAGTTTGTCATGTATCTCAGTAGTAAACTAAAGCTGGCAGTAGGCTCTGTAGTCTGACTGTTTAGGTTAGTTTGTCATGTATCTCAGTAGTAAACTAAAGCTGGCAGTAGGCTCTGTAGTCTGTTTAGGTTAGTTTGTCATGTATCTCAGTAGTAAACTAAAGCTGGCAGTAGGCTCTGTAGTCTGACTGTTTAGGTTAGTTTGTCATGTATCTCAGTAGTAAACTAAAGCTGGCAGTAGGCTCTGTAGTCTGACTGTTTAGGTTAGTTTGTAATGTATCTCAGTAGTAAACTAAAGCTGGCAGTAGGCTCTGTAGTCTGACTGTTTAGGTTAGTTTGTCATGTATCTCAGTAGTAAACTAAAGCTGGCAGTAGGCTCTGTAGTCTATTTAGGTTAGTTTGTCATGTATCTCAGTAGTAAACTAAAGCTGGCAGTAGGCTCTGTAGTCTGTTTAGGTTAGTTTGTCATGTATCTCAGTAGTAAACTAAAGCTGGCAGTAGGCTCTGTAGTCTATTTAGGTTAGTTTGTCATGTATCTCAGTAGTAAACTAAAGCTGGCAGTAGACTCTGTAGTCTGACTGTTAGGTTAGTTTGTCATGTATCTCAGTAGTAAACTAAAGCTGGCAGTAGGCTCTGTAGTCTGACTGTTAGGTTAGTTTGTCATGTATCAGTAGTAAACTAAAGCTGGCAGTAGGCTCTGTAGTCTGACTGTTTAGGTTAGTTTGTCATGTATCTCAGTAGTAAACTAAAGCTGGCAGTAGGCTCTCTAGTCTGACTGTTTAGGTTAGTTTGTCATGTATCTCAGTAGTAAACTAAAGCTGGCAGTAGGCTCTGTAGTCTGACTGTTTAGGTTAGTTTGTCATGTATCTCAGTAGTAAACTAAAGCTGGCAGTAGGCTCTGTAGTCTGTTTAGGTTAGTTTGTCATGTATCTCAGTAGTAAACTAAAGCTGGCAGTAGGCTCTGTAGTCTGACTGTTAGGTTAGTTTGTCATGTATCAGTAGTAAACTAAAGCTGGCAGTAGGCTCTGTAGTCTGACTGTTTAGGTTAGTTTGTCATGTATCTCAGTAGTAAACTAAAGCTGGCAGTAGGCTCTGTAGTCTATTTGGTTAGTTTGTCATGTATCTCAGTAGTAAACTAAAGCTGGCAGTAGGCTCTGTAGTCTGTTTAGGTTAGTTTGTCATGTATCTCAGTAGTAAACTAAAGCTGGCAGTAGACTCTGTAGTCTGACTGTTAGGTTAGTTTGTCATGTATCAGTAGTAAACTAAAGCTGGCAGTAGGCTCTGTAGTCTGACTGTTAGGTTAGTTTGTCATGTATCTCAGTAGTAAACTAAAGCTGGCAGTAGACTCTGTAGTCTGTTTAGGTTAGTTTGTCATGTATCTCAGTAGTAAACTAAAGCTGGCAGTAGGCTCTGTAGTCTGTTTAGGTTAGTTTGTCATGTATCTCAGTAGTAAACTAAAGCTGGCAGTAGACTCTGTAGTCTGACTGTTAGGTTAGTTTGTCATGTATCTCAGTAGTAAACTAAAGCTGGCAGTAGGCTCTGTAGTCTGACTGTTTAGGTTAGTTTGTCATGTATCTCAGTAGTAAACTAAAGCTGGCAGTAGACTCTGTAGTCTGACTGTTAGGTTAGTTTGTCATGTATCAGTAGTAAACTAAAGCTGGCAGTAGGCTCTGTAGTCAGGAGGAAGGACTGATACTGACTGATGTTTGTGTTCTTCAGTCTTTCTAAACTTCACTCAGGAATCTGATTGATTTTATTGATCTGTCAGATTGTCTTCAGTCAGATATTAATGAGTTTCTATGGTGACTCTATCGCTCGACATTAAATGAGATTATAACTATAAAATATAACTGTTGATTTAAGTTGTTTGATCCTCATCATAACCTGCTTTAGCTGAGTCAGCTTCGCTAAGCCTCTCACATTCCAGGGAGTTATCTTTATAGCTGAGTCACCTTTCATTATGCTTCAGTAGTAGTATTTTAAAATGAATACCACACACTGCAGTCTGAGCATCAGTGATCACGAAACATAAGAGAGAATTCATTATAAAACAAGGAGCACTGTGAGATTAAACTGACTTTCAACGACAGAGGAGATTTTCCCTCCCCCACCGTCTTCCCGAACAGCGTATCCCACTAACCCAGACATATGAAATCCCAACATAAAGCTGGTCTGATCCTGCAGAGAGGAGCTGACTAACCATATTTACACCCATGTCCATCATCAGCTGCCCCCAGTCAGCAGCGAAAGGAAAAATAATATCTCAAGAAAATACTCACAGAAGAGGAGCGCAAGTGTTTACCAAAGTGGCCTTCTAGATATGTTGTTATGACCACAGTCAGGGGAGACAGGAAAGAGGAAACTCCAAAGTATATCCATCATTGTCCCCGAACCGGTGTTGTGGAAAGTTTTTCTCCCTGGTAGCACAGTATCGAGAGATAGAAATAGGACGGTCCCAGTAGTGATCTTCACCTTGAGGATCGATAAGATAAGATATTCCTTTATTGGTCCCACAGTGGAGAAATTCACACGTTACAGCAGCAAAGTGGATAGTGCCATAAACAAGAAACATAGATTTTAAAACAGTATTAATACAAATAAAATAAAATAATATATACATAATAGAAAGTAAAGCCAAAAAAAACAGTGACGACGAGGCATTCTGCTGCTCCGACCGGCCGGTGGAGAGTTGTCGGTGAACGCTGCAGCGTCCTCTGGGTTGTCAAAGATACGGTATCGCCCCGCGTATGTGGCCTTGAGCCGGGCCGGGTTCATGACTCCAGACTGAACATTCAGAGAGTTCAGCTGCCGCTGAACTTCGTCAAAGCGTTTCCTCTTAATGTGTTTCCCTGGCAACATCCTGGAAGAAGTTCACGTCCTGCTCATTAAGCATCGTTTTTCCTTTAGCTCTGGCTGCCCGCATCACTCTTTCCTTATCTTTAAAGTTGAGAAATCTCATTATTAGCGCTCTGGGGACGTTGCGATCTTGGCGACTGCAGGCGATGGGCTCGTTCCATTAAGACCGGGCAGGGAAAGACATCGGCGCCCAGTGCCTCGGGAAGCCATCTTTCCAGAAAAGCTGCTGCGTCGCGTCCCTCTGCTCCCTCCGGCAGGTTGATGAGGCGAAGACTGTTGCGTCGACTTCGGTTCTCGTGGTCCTCAGCGTTGGCCAGGAGTGACGCCACCTGTTTCTGTAGCGTGGCGGCTGATTTCTGCAAAGCAGTAACGCTATCCTCGGCGTCACCAATACGTTGTTCAGCTTCCGCAAGTCTGTTGGAGAATTCAGTGAAGTCCTGTCCTTGTATTGCTGTCAGGACTCCTTCAAAGCTTGTCAAGAACTCCCCTCTCATGTCGCTTACAGCTTTCATGATGGCGTTTTCTCCGTTAGCTTCCACGTTGGTGGTATCAGCTGCACCGCTTACTGTTAGCTTGCCTGAGGATACGGAGGAAAACGGGTCCACAACGATGGGGTTATCAGGCTGGGTTGTATCCTTTGTCTGCTTTCTGGTTGTCATTTCGTCCATAAGAGTTTAAATAAGTCAATGAAATAGTCAATGCTAGCTTACTTTGAGTATTTAGTACATTAATTGCAGGATTAGCCACTAGCTCAAAGGGAGCACCCGTCGATACGTGTGTTCAGCTCACCGCCTTGTTGAGACTCCTTTTTAATTCTTGTTAATAACTCAGAGTCACTTTTCTGTTAGATCAGAAGTCCAGCCATCAGTTTTGATCCAGATGTTAGTCTGCTGTTGAGAGACAAACAGCTGTTGACTGATTCTGACAGATTAATGAAAATCATGTTGAATCTGAGGCTGGAAATCGGCCTCCAGCTGGACCAGAAATGAACCGAACCGAACTGCAAACCGTGAACCGAACCGTGAATTTTATGAATGTCCCACCCCTAATGTCTACGTTTATGCATTCTATCAAGATGCCTACATTTATACATCTCTAATATCCTCCCCAACAGAAAAAGATGGATAAAGGAGAGTACAATGATCCTCAGAGTTTTGCAACTGATGTCAGGTTAATGTTCTCCAACTGTTACAAGTACAACCCTCCAGACCATGAGGTGGTGGCCATGGCCCGCAAGCTGCAGGTAAGTACGACCTCAGGAACCTTCCAGAAGCTTTTAGAACTTAAACCTCTGTGTTTGCTGCAGTCAGTTAACATAAATCTCTGTTCTCAGGATGTGTTTGAGATGCGTTTCGCTAAGATCCCAGATGAGGGCCTGGAAGCATCGGTCCCGTCAACAACACCATTGGTCAGTAAAAGCACCGCCTCCTCTGACAGCAGCAACAACTCCTCCTCCGACGAATCATCCGACTCAGAGGAGGAGCGAGCCACGCGATTGGCTGAGCTACAGGAGCAGGTTGGTGCTGCCGACCAATCACAGGTCAAGAACATCCTGGTTTTCTTCTTTTTTAATATCATTGTAGCTTTATGAACATTGATTTTAATTGTTTTTTAATATAAAATGACTGATCCTACATATTAATATATGATTTTAGATCCATTTCTAGAATAATTTACCAGCTGAAGGCGTTTCTCAATATTGATTGAGGTTAAAGGTATTGATAATTAGTGTATTCCACCAGTTGAAGGCAGTGCACGAGCAGCTGGCCGTCCTGTCCCAGGCTCCAGTCAGCAAGCCAAAGAAGAAGAAAGAAAAGAAAGACAAGGAGAAGAAGAAAGAAAAGGACAAAGACAAAGGGAACAAGGGCAAGATGGAGGAAGAGAAGAAGCCCAAGGCTGCCACTCAGCAGCCCAAGCCAGCCAATCAGAAGAAAGCACCAGCCAGGAAAGCCAACAGTACGGTGACCGCCACCAGGTACGATGCAATCAAGTAGTTCCCATTTTCTGGGATTTAAGGGTGCTCCCATCAAGGCTCTCAGGGCCAATCACTGATTATTGATCATTGATCACTGATCACTGGGTCTGTCTGAAGCCTTCTGGACATTTAAAGCTAAATCAGCATTATTTCCAAATTTGTCTTATTTGTTGGCATGACCACCGTTTTAGTGCCACATAGAGAAATTGTCTCGCATGTTTTATGTCATCTCATGTTTTTTTTTTTTAATTATTATTTTGCACCATCTGATTGGCTCTTCTGATTGGCATCTTGTAGAGATCAAAAATAAAAAATATTTAGAACAAATATCAATTGATCATGATTGGTGGCCAATTGATTAGAGCACCCTTACTTGGAATCAAAGGAATTGAAAGAACTAACATGTCAAAACAAAATTGTCATATTCATTGTTGAGACTGAATTTAAATTTAGTGTTTGTCCACTCAAGAGTGACTCTCTGTGTTTCCAGGCAACCTAAGAAAGGCAGTAAGGCATCGGGCGGTGGCTCAGCTAATGGAGATGATGGCGAGGAGTCATCTCTGCCGATGTCATATGACGAGAAGCGCCAGCTGAGTCTAGATATAAACCGGCTGCCGGGGGAGAAGCTGGGCCGTGTCGTCCACATCATCCAGTCCAGAGAGCCATCGCTGAGGGACTCCAATCCTGACGAGATTGAGATCGACTTTGAAACCCTCAAACCCTCCACACTTCGAGAGCTGGAGCGCTACGTCAAATCCTGCCTTCAAAAGAAGCAGAAGAAGCTACTGCGTAAGTACTGAGTACTAATACAAAGTACTAGTATTGTCTGGATATTGTACCAACAGTAAAGTTATTGTGAAATTACTGCTAGTACTATTATACAAAGACTGAATGTCATTAAAATCCTCTGTGGAAACCAGTACATTTGATAAACCTCTGAAAAACCAGTTCAGATTTTTACGTACAAAGGAGTTTGTGTGTATCTATGTGTAGATGTGTGTAAGTACTGTATGATATTACAAAAAGACAATAAATACTGTAAAAATAATGATAATAAATAATCTAGTTGTATATAAAGACCTTGAACAGGACAATGATCTTGAC